>JAVQIZ010158281.1:0-10792 GCA_036023535.2 Galaxias brevipinnis | reverse complement strand
CCAAGGCCCTGGGATGCATTTTCACATGAGAACAATAGATTAAATTTAAATGTAATGTAAATTTAAATGTAATGTGACAATAGATCACAACCCAAATCTAAATCCTTTTCAAATATTCTTTATAAAAAATGCAATAGTGTTCTGATACGTTTTCCTTTTTTATATTATTTATTTTTTATAAAATAAGCATAAGTGTACTTTTGAAGCTAAGAATACATTTGCTCAACAAGCTGAAAACATTCTCTGGAAAAAGCCTAAAAAGTCTATCGATTTTTCCTCCTGAGAACCGACCACAATTCATGCAGGGATGAAAGAATGTTAATGAAAATCAGGGAGCACCTGCTGCTTGTGTTAGACCCCAGGCTAGGTAGAGAGCCATTGGCTAGCTAACTGTAGGCTACAGGAGTTTTCCTTCTCTCTCTCTCTCTCGTTTTCCCTTTCTTCTCCTTTAATATTGTCGTGCGGGAGGCGGTTCAGCATTGCGGCAGTAGCCAATCACAAGTCATCCGCCAGGTTACATATAGTGTCCCATGTTAAGACACTAGAGTTTACCAGTCGGTAGCCCCAACACAGGGCGTGCAATCATTGTGCTTTAGCCAGACAGTCAGGTCTGTTATACTTTGAATTGAAGTTCTTAAAAGGAAGAAAACCTGGTTGTGCCCGTTGATCCACACCATCCATCCACCCTGCAGACTTACAGAGTGAGTTGTCTACATCCCAGCAATGGGCAAGCTAGTGTAAACCAGCGCGAGGGGTAATGAAGGGCTAATGAAGACTAACGTTGCTAAAACCAACAAAGAAGTAGGAACACGGTGATATACACAGCGATACATCACCAGAACACGCATCATCAGACCACACATCACCACACCACAAACACTTACTCACGCACACCCCTCACCACCACAAGGCTCATTACACTGCACAGAGAAATGCATCGAAATCATTGAAATCATTGCAAAACAACTCCTTTTGTTTGTCTGAACATATGTTGTACTCTTGTTTTGATAGACAATAACACAAAATATACACACTTATTTTATGAACCCAACTTAAAAAAAAAGGTCTTAGAGCTGCAAGAATCCAGTTGGATTTTACTGGACAAAAGGGCCACCGATTATATGTTTTTATACCATTAGGTAAATAATACTTTAAATAATCAATTATCAGAGTCCTTTGTAGTTGCAGATCTACTGCTTACACAAATAAGCTCATCTAAAGTCGCCTATCTCTATCAGAATGAATTTGACTGCTTCACAAAGCGTGGGAGAGCAGAATAACACCCGGCTGTGCCCAAGCCTGGCTTGGCATAACCACTTAGAGCAGCTTATTAGATAAAAAGGAAAGAGTAATGGTGCAGATCCACATTAGGAACAAATACAGAGACGGACATTGCTCATGTGGGCAGAAAAGAAAAGCCAAACTTGAAATGTCTGAGAAGTGGAAACATTGATCTCTTCAAAATAGTCTGGATTCCAAGCTGTCATTGGATGGTTTATACAGATGGATGTTGAAAAAATAACTTAATACTATGGATCAAAACTTTCCTGGCATTGGGCTATTTTGTACCGCTTCCAGTAATTTCATGTATATTTGCAATGCCTACAGACAATGAATGTTTTTTGTGCAAAATAGCCTATGAATCACTGTAAATGGACATTGTTTGGACACATTACAAACACCAGCACCAGCATCTGTGCTACAACTAATATCAGTAATTTACAATGCTAGAAAGAGCGCCTCAACTCTAAAATTCATATCGAATTTGTGGACAAATTATTAATGAGCGGGGATTTTAACTGCACCGACAGCATTTTTTGTCAATGCACCCATAAATACAATATAGACGACTGCAGGAGCTTTTATCTCATATCTCTGACATCTCGGGAACATTATACTGCCATTTATTCCCAGTAAGACAAGTGTAAGTACAAACTGTGTGCAGGTTATCCTGCTTATAAATCATTTGACTGATCGTGACATGACACGCGCGGTGCATGCCATAGCTTTGCTGAGGGAACATTACATGCAAATATTACTCCATAGAGATAAAATAACATGCAACCTTTCAAAACAATCTAGTAAAATCAGGTGCCGGTTTGTGATGACCTTACGTTAGATGTGTTGAGTTTGCAACCATGAAAAGGATTGACTGAGGAAGGACTGAGATGGCTATACTATCCCATCAAAGCTGATCCTACACATAGTACACACATAGTCCAGAGAGTTCAGATAATGCTGTAAGCAAATGACGCACATGTCTGAGAGTTGGATTTTTCAAGACAAGATTTGGACCGTAATCCGGTGTAATTTGGTAGCATGTGATATTCTTTTGTCCAGTGGCTAAGCTGTGGTGATACTCCAATACGGGAGATGAGACAGATCCTTTGGTGTGGGGCACATTTTAATTTTCAAGAGGGAGAGGCTTTGCAGCTGTTCACAAATACTCGTCTAACCCTTATGCTAAGCAAGTCCGGCTATCTCATCAACAAAATCTCGAAACCAGATTTTTCTGACTCTTATGTTTAATCTGTATGGACTATTCTACAGCTATCTGATTGGTCAAAGGGGTCTATCCAGTTATGCTAAAAAAAACAAAAAAAAACTACAGTGGCAAAGGTGCACTGAACTCTTACTTGAACTTCAAACACATATTTTCATATACAAAAGTGTATTTTTATAAATTAGTTTAGTGTTTGATGGTTGTGTATCTGTGATAAAAAAAGAAAAGAATAAGGATAAAATAAAAGCTATAAAACAGAAGGAAAACATTTTGCATGATTCTAAGCTTTCGCGCTAAAGGAATGCCCAACACCGCAGTCTAGATTGGATATTTCCATCATAAATAAACCTCTGAGTTTCATATATTTTTCATAGCGTGCTGAGTGGGTTTTCTGGGTCCAAGCCATGCTGATCACACACCAGCTTGTAACAACATGAAGTTGCCACTTCTCACTTGTAACAATATAAGCAGCCCCCATCTACCAGCAGAGCAGCCCACCACTCTATGATGAGAGGGCCTATTTATGGTACTCAAGGGGGCTGGCCCCAAAATAAGGCTTTTCCTCCCCACACAATGAGCACTGGCTCCTGCGGTGCCAGGCGTACAGCAGCCGTGAGGAGCCCATGCATTAGAGAGAACCCACCCAGTTCTGACCACTACATTCATTATTAATCACAAAGGTTTAAGATCAAGTAGAGCATGCTAAAGCTTCACTCTGACGGCTCTGGTGTCTTTTAAGCCTTATCTGTTTCCCGGTCTCAGTTGTATTAGTTGTACTGTACTTCTCCTCTCTTGCAGGCTCTCCTTTAATCTTCACTCTCAGACAACGCCCCACCCTCCTCATCTGTTGGGGCAGCTCTGTTACTCGGCACCCCTTAGAGACCCTCTCCAGGAAACCCTGTCCATCTCTCCCTGACAGCCCTGTCCATTGTTGATGCATGTAGTCCAAACCTTCATTGACCCTGCTGAAATGTCACAGCTCTCATGCCTAACCTTTATTCAAGAGGAGTGAGGTGTCGTAAGCCACCAAATAGGGCTCTCGCATTTGGACCCATTGATTTCCAAAAGGCAACCGAAAACCAGGAAGAAGGAGAGAGAGACTCCACCTTCATACAAGTGTGTGCGCATGCATGTGTGTGAGTGTGTGTGTGCGTGGGTGCATGCGTGTGCTTTTGTTTGTTTGTATTTGTTTGCGTGAAAGACAGCCTGAGAGAGAGAAGGAGAGAGAGAGAGAGAGAGAGAGAGAAAGATAGATAGATAGATAGAGAGAGAGAGAGGCTTTATATGATGGCTTTTTTTTTTTTTTGCTGAAGTGCTCAGGTTGCATTAGATGAAGCCACAAAGCCATGTAACAGGCTGTTACCGGCATTCTCCAGAACAAAGTTCGCCGTTGCAGAGAGAAGTGCCCGTCCCTAAAAACAGCTCTCAATGCCAACAGGCCTGAATGGCACTCAGGTGGCTGTGAAAACTGTCTTTAGCTGCAGAGCACGATCCGGTGGCCCCACGTTAGCCATTGAAGTCCCATTAAATATTGACTTTAGCCGTACTCAGCAGAATGTCCATGTGATTTGATTAAGGAAGGGATTTTCCCATTGAGGTTGCATAGCCCCCCCCCCCCTTAACACAGATAGTGAACATGTCAGCAACATTGAGACAGCTCCACTAGGTAGCTCATCGTCCCTTGTAAATCAACTGAAATATCACACAGTGCATCAAACCGACTCCCTGGTGCCACCTGAGTTATCCCTAAACTGCCCATCTGCTGCTATGTTATGTGTCCGATTTATATGACATATTTCTTCCCCGTTGGACCATGAACGCCATTACTATGCTAAGGTACCTGCTGGGTGGAAACAAATCACTATTTAATTTCCAGAAAGTTGCCTATGCATGCAAAACTCATCAAGTCGAAGGGAAGCCACTATGCAGCGACATGCTTGGCTCTGTGGCGTTGAATGAGCGCTTCGGTAAACCCGGCTGTCAAAGGGAGTACATTCAGCATCTTTTAACAGCTTTTTACTGTTTGCACTCTCCTGTCATAAATTAAAAGCGCTAGGCATCGGGGCAGAAATAGAATCATACATGATTTCAGACCTGTCTGGGACACGGGGAAACATCCGTCAAAAATGTATGGCGTTCCCTTTAAACTGAACATACATCATAATAACGCCACTTCAAAGGCATCCATGACACAGCTGCCCGGGACTGTATTTCTCCCAGCGATGGGCTTGCTACTGTAGCCTTGTTCCTGTCTCCGTCGTACTGCAGGTTGGGTTTATGGAGCTCAGACAAGGAATATGATCCTCCACGCTCAGCGATAGGAGCGGGCTACTATAGACGCACTGTAAATGACCAGTGATTGGATTTCATCAAGGCTGACTTGCCTAATGGAGGGCTGAGACAGAGATGAGATAGAGGGCGCGGGGGGACTGGGCATCTCATTGCAGATGCTGGGCCCCACACAGTCTCCCCTGCACTCCAACAGGAAGTCCGCCGTCGCTCACATACTGTAGTGTGGACTCCTCAGGTGGAGCTTCAGCAGCGGCTAGCTAGACTGGAAACGACCCGACACGACCTCCCCGTGTAAACAACAGGACAAGACGTGAAACGTGCTCGTGTGATTTGATGTGCTGTGAACAAACAGCCGAAGTGGGACAGTAGGCAAACTGGGGGGACTTGTTGAGACTTCATGAACACCTTGGTGAAAAGAACGATTTGGGGAACACAGAGAGGGGCCACCCAGTCAATGACGATGATTGACACACGCTGTAAACTCGGGGTGTGGAGGAGGCAGCAGGGCAACGTCTCAGTATCGGCCCAGCTTGACGTGCGCCAACACTCCAAAACCCACCGACACCGGAGCACTTTCTTTCAGCCCAGCTTCCAAAACTAACTTATGTCAGCAGAGACACTAACGGTGACCCCCCCCCCCTCCCCCCCACTCAGCCCCCTCCTCCTCCACGCAAAGCCTTGATCTGTCATTTATCAGTGTCAGAGCTGTGAGCCCTCTGCACTCACTATGTTTGCTGCCTGTTGTGGAGATATATATCACACCTGACTGTTCCACCTCCTTTCCCAGTCATCCCTACTCCTTGCCCCCACACAACAATCCCACAGAGACCAGCGTTTTTTTTTATCCACCCTGAGAACAGAACAGCAAATAGAATGACTGATATACAAAGTACCTGACAAGAATATCAACATACCCCCCGAACCCATTTTGTCCTTCCAGACGGATAAAACTACAGCTGGCTATGTTCTGAGTGGGAGAAGGTGTTGTTCAACGGAGAGACTTCCCCGACAGGAAATGTGCACTGGGGAGGGGGGGTGTGATCACACATCCTTACGCCTTACCTTGGCAGCCACTGAGGAGCTGGGCTTCTCCAGGAGATCCCACAGTTTCTTCCTCTTGTTTGGGCAGCAGGTGTTATCAAACTCAATCTCTCCCTCCCGCTCCCTCATGGTCTCCGCCTCTCTCCTCAACTCCTCGTTCATCTGCTCTTTCTTCTGGTGGTAGCGGGCCTGGCAGCAGGACTCCAGGTAGATCTCGTCGATGCCCCAGTAGTCCAGCTCCTGGCCGAAGGACAGGGCGCACATCTCCTCCATCATGTGCAGCTTGCCCGTGCGGTAGAAGTTGAGTATGGAGGTGAAGGCGCCGGGGTGACGGTCAAAGAAGTATTCGTTCTCGTTCAGGCTGTAGTCGTCGCACACCTCCATCAGGGAGTCGTGGGTGTTGCAGTCGCGGAGCTTGCCCAGTCGCGTCCTGGGGAGGCGGTCCAGGGTCCTCCAGAGAACCTCGTGGTTCAGCCCGCCGACATTGATGCGCACTCTCCTGGAGCGGGCTTTAGTGCGGATGATGTCGATTGGCTCAGGTGGGAGGGAAGGAGTGGCGTGGATGTTGGGGCTCCTGGCTCCTACTGGTCCTACCTTCTCGGCCATGGTGTTGTTAAGGATTGGATGGTAGGGGGCTTATCACGGAAGATAAAGGATTAACAAAAAAAAAGTGGGAAAAAAAATTAAATATGCTAGCAAGAGTTATGTTGGATCCTCCTTAGACAAGTCCCACCATGGCTGGAAAAAAAGAAATATCGACGGGATCATTAGACGAAGTGGGACAAATACATTAATATCATTACTATAACAATGGCAAGCATACAAGCTTTATAAATGGCACAGAGATCTCTATAGCTATAGAAATATGCCTATGTAGAACTCTGCTGAATCAAGATATGTATTGAGTGCAGTCATAATCAATGTGTAAAACCTCACACCTGTTACATTAGGTATGAAGTCAAAACAAACCTGTGAGAATTTTTGCAATTGCATTACTTTTGCTCTTTCTATGTGTTCCTCCTCAAGGCTAAAATCCATAGTTATTTCATTTGCCAGAATTTAGAACCATTGCTCTCATTCAACTCAATAATTAAAATTGTATTGTGACCATGATTAAATCCCTAATCATTGGTCATTTGCAAAGTATCTACTCTGCTCAAATTTCATATCCACGGGCACAAACAGCAGTTTGCACAAATCTGAACATAATTATGTTCCTGTAAAATTCAAGCTTAAGATGTTTTGTTACACCCCTCATTACAACTTTAAAACAATGTATACATCAAATATGATAATTATCCAATCAATTGAAATTAAATCAAATTAAATTGAAATTATTATTTATAGTATATGCATCATAGAAATACAGGCCTTTGTTATTGTCGTTTCCTTTAAAGTATTGCTACGAGCTAAATAATTCATTGTTAGAAGTGAGACTGCAAATATGAGCAACCAATTGTTTTTTAGGCTCATTTATAAAAAGAACCACTGATTATTGTAAGGAGGACTTGATTTGTCCCAATTTGCTGAGATATCAATAATCACGACGTATAGCATCTGGGATGTTATTGCCTTAAAAAACTAACAAGGTGGATTTAACTTTTAGAGACCTGTTACTTTTGATGAAAAAATAAGCATCAAAGCAGGTAGGGGACAGTATGTATTGGAATATGTGTGTCAAAGTTAGTCTATATTAACGTGCTATATATCCAAAGCCCTGTAAAATCTTCAGAACCCACTTCAACAAACAAATCACAATGTGAAAGTCGCATTCAAAAAAGAGCATGCAGAGAAAATATTTGTGTTTTACCTTGTCGAAATAAACCACTCTTTGCATGCAAACTCCTGTTTTTCCTTAGTTGAAGGAGAAAATGCTCCGGTATCCCTTATAGTCCAGCGACCACGATTCCGAGCACTCTGCGGAAGCTGCGCTGAATTGTCTGATCAGTGTTCCACATTTTGTTGGAAATTAATCGAGGAAAATGTTTATCCTCTATAACTTGTAAACTACACCGGACTGCATTGTGGAGGGCGACTCCAAGGCACTGATGCCTCCATCGATGAGTGAAGCGTGCAGTAAGGACAAGCCTCTCCTTATCACTTTATCTGCCGACGTCGAGCGCGTAACGGCAACGGGAGCGGACGGGATAAGTGTACCGTGGCGCGAGCTGCGGAGTGTCCCACAGTGTACTAGAGGAGGAGTACATGGGCGCAGAGCATAGCGCGCACGGGCTGCACCACAACCTACAGTTGACAGGCTATCTAATTGGATTGGTCTGCTCTTTGTAGGCTACACCACCAAGCCAGCGGCAGATCTGGGTCCTTTCAGGATTGAGAGCACGAGCAGAAACACGTTATGGAAAAATATTTTGCCCGTTGAAATTCGTTTAGCTCTGGCTCCATCTCTGCAATACACCTATAAGCTGTATAGAAATATTCTATTCTATACTTATATAAATGTGCGTCTAGGCCTGCAAACATATGGTTGGGTCGAAGCTGTACGATATTTACTGATCAAGCAGAGAATACTCAATTCAAATATAACAGCTTTTTTTTTATTGCTCCGATATATTGCTGCACAGTATAAAATAAAACTAATTCAAACACACACACACAAATCCTTCAGGGTCATTGGTAATCTACAGTAACTTGGAGGATGTGCTTGGTAGATGTGCCAATATGCAAGGTCTGTCCCCCTTCTGCCTCAAGGTAATCATAAAATGTATTGCTCCATAGCTATTGTAGTTGTGCGGTCTCTGCTTTCAAAACGAATAAACATGGCTATCACATTATGCACCTCTCATTACCCTCGAATCCTTTCCTACTGCTCTGCAAGTGTGCTCAGTTCTCCGCACTCTAGCCAACAGTTCACGTGAGAGGTGTTCATTACATAAACGATATTTCCGATACAGTTTGTGTGTCACATTTCCCTTACTCTTGCGGTTTTTTAAACTCGATTATACTCTGCTTGTACGTAATTGATTTAGCTGCCATGTTCTTTCCTTCCAATGACAAGTGATCAATTCCGCAACATCGATCAATCGTAGCCTCTGTGCGCAGATATGTAAAGATATAGTTAAAACACACTCTGGGTAACAACAGACATTACAACAACAACAAAAAAACTATAGGAGATCTATAGCAGGGAGTTGAATAAGAATAAAGCAGATCATATAGTGTTGACACCGTGCACTCTCCCTGGAATTTAGGCCCCTCTGAAATGCAGGGCCTTTGACACATCTTGTTGAGAGGCTTATTCAAAGCTGTAATGAGGTTTCATGTCTCTTTGAATGGCAAGCATTGACTTCATGGGTTTGTCAGGTCAAAAAAAGCTATTATTCAAAAAGATATCAGCAGGAAACATGTTAGAACAACTTTATATGTATAAAACACCCCTTTAATTCAATGTATTTAGCAATGTGTAGTGTGGTGATGCTTAGATAATCTGTATAGCCTTTTTGAATGCATGGTTACCCCTGCGACTGCAGAGTGAGAGGAATTACCCTATTTAATTACGATGAAGATGAATATTTTAAATAAACAACTTTATCAACCAATGTGTTCAAGCTCTGGGTGACCAAGCACAGGGGATGCATCTTTAATTCCCGAGTATTATGTGGGCATGTGTGTGTGTGGGCTGTCACTATAGCAACCCAAATTGTAGCATCATACTGAAGTAACACTTTGGCCAGGGATGTAGCTGGCTTTAAAAAGATGGCTGATTTCTAAGTATATATATATTCTTTATATATATATATGTGTGTGTATATATATATATATATATATGTATATATATATATGGACCTACCTGACTCATTAGCACACAATAAATACAAAAATCAAGATGTATGTGTGTGTAGTCTGGTGTGTACATCACACAGTTGTGTGCTTGATACTGTGTTTGAGTGCATGTCTGTACGTACATTTTACCTCACTCCTGTGTGTTTTCATCACAGACCTCAGACCAGGCAAAGCACTAGCACCTCATCCTCACGTGTCTCTGCTGCTGCCTGCTGTTTTTTTCCGTTTCCCATTTGGGGAAGAAGTGTTCCTACTCAATCATCTCCCCCCGCCGCCTCATGACAAAAACCCCTGGACACTCACACACAGTTTTCACCGCGTTCCGACTCCGTGGAACACTGGAACAGTCGTTCTGTTCGGTACACACTTAGTTAAGAGCCATTCAAAGCACCCAGAGAACGGAACGCGGGGATCAGTTCAATGGCGGTGTAAACAAGTGGAAGTTAAACAAACGCAAGCATAGGTTATGTAATGCCCCGTTGAGTGTTCTGCACAGTGCTTATGGTTGAGGAACATCAAGCCGTTGATTTGTAGCAAAGTACAGTACACTACGCAAACGCAACATTAGGCATTCCTGTTTCTTTTATTTATTTTTTTCAGAGAGAGTTTGAATCGCAAGCTATTATGCCCGGGTGCTGGCATTAAGTCTTACCAGTGTAGGAGTGGCAAAGGACTGAGATGGAGGGAGAGAGGGATGAGAGAGAGGGATGAGAGAGAGAGATGAGAGAGAGGCCTATAATTTACTGTGAGTGTCCACTGGCGGGGGATTGAGATCTGGAGAGGAGGAGCTCTTCACTTAAATTATACTAATAAGCATTTCATTGATGCTTGTCACCTTTATAAATAGCAGCTAGCTACGACAGAGAGGAATCTTAGTGTGTTAGTGTTTGCTATAAGAGGGAAATACAATGAGGCAGCGCTCGTCATAAGCAGCTGCATTCATCACCAGCCTGCCATCAATTACTTTTGATTTGAGAGTGTGTGTGTGTGTGTGTGTGTGTGTGTGCGTGCATGCGTGTGTGCATGTGTGTGTGTGCACGCTCCATCTTGTCTCCGTAAATGGAAAACAGTCATTACGGTAGGTGACATGAGAAAAACGGCATCTGAAATGATCCAATAGACTTTTTCTCTCTCCCACTCCCCCCCCCCCATATT
>JAVQIZ010158272.1:0-13201 GCA_036023535.2 Galaxias brevipinnis | reverse complement strand
CCAAGACATGTGGGCACTGAAATGGAATCGATTGGGTCAAAACTGCGGAACTAGATAGGTGGGCAAAAACAGGCCTAATAATAATAATAATAATAATAATAATAATATGACTTTCCGGTAACAGTATGTGCTGCATCTGACGATGCATCACATAATAATAATAATATGACTTTTCGGTAACATATGTGCTGCATCTGACGATGCATCACATAATAACAGTATATCTGTTGCTCCTTATTAAAGCCTGGATGGTCTGTCCTTCTCTTAAATCCTTTGTCTGACAACCAGGTTTGATAAGCGGGTTTAGCAAAAACAAATACGTGTTTCTGAGGCAAATCCCAATATGGAGGAAGGACCCATCCGGCTTTGGAACTGCATGTCCTTTAAAGGCACATATAACACATGGGTTTGACATGGGTGTGACGAGAAGGATATTGTCTTTTCAGTCAATCTATGCCACAGTTAACACTGATTCCATACATACATACATATCCCACAACCCTGCAAAAAGGATAAGTGGTATAGCTAATAGATATATATGTATAGCTAAGAAAAAGAGAGAGAGAGAGATAAGCCAAATAGCTAATAGATATATATGTATAGCTAAGAGAGATAGAGATAGAGAGAGATAGTGATAGAGATAGTCTTCCAAATTCTGCACAGACCAATCCTAATTTTTAACCTGAGAATCTGCCTCACAGCAGTCTATAACTTCAACTTCATCAAGACAACTTTTTAGCTGAATTAGGCCTTGTCCCAGAGTATGAAAGCCTGTGATGTGTTAATGGGGCTTATATATATATATATATAGGGTCAGTGGGGAAGGCCCTTTTATATAGTATGTAAATTGTTCTTATTGCTGCCGAAAGAACTTGCAAATGAAGCTATTTAATACGATTTATGCAGGGAAAGCAAGTGACTAAGGGAAGAGACAACAGAAGGAAACCCTTCTGCTCAACTCTGTAAGCCATACAAATGGGAGACCTGCTACAGGCTCAATCCTCCATTTGAATACACACACACACACACACACACACACACACACCTCATTAATCCTTCAATATCTACACATCGGTCTGTTAATGACAATGCACTTGTACCTCTACGTTTTATTTTCATTCAAGAGATGTACTTAAAGGGACCATAATGTAAGATTTTGAATATTTCTGTCTGGCACTGTTTTATCACTCAAGAGGGATTGTGCCAACAACATGAAAAAGTGAAATATGTGCCTTGTGAATGTTCTCTAGTTCAATTCTTCGGACACATCTACCCTATTTTACAAGCTGTTCTGAATCACAACCATTAGTGACATAGAAAATGGAAGTCATTCTAACTGATCAATCACGGACTCAGTAAGGTTGAACTACTCTGGTGGCAGCAATGGCAACAGCAGAAGGTTACTATCCCTGACCAAGAACACAACTCAGCTAATGAATGTTACTGAGTACTGGCTGTAAACTCGTGTTCACCACTGAAAACAGCATGTGAGTTTGAAGGGAAAAAAGATGCAACCACCTAATTAAAGTGGCTGTATAGGTAGTTTCTGGTTTTGGGAACCCCTACCGCTTGCTTAGTGTAATTATTTTACTTAACCGTTGCAAAGAAAGCATGCAGAATGCATGTGGTCACTGCATGTCGCCAGTGCGATCAACTATTCACCGAGTATGATATTTTCTTCCTGATACACTTTCTTGTGCTATAAAGCAATTTATCACCGTTCCGTGGGAGATCATAACCGGTGGCAGACAAAATGAGTGCTAAATATTGAGACTTCAAGAGGACTGATCTGAATGGCGATGTTTCAATTCTCCCATAGACGTTACAATGTGCAAACTGTAGAAAGGTATTGATAATACGTTAATACAAAAGTTGCCTATAGTGGCTTTATTGCAGCTATAGATAGTTTCTTATAAGAGGTGGTTTTGGCTGCCTCTACAGTTTGCTTGCTGTAATTATGTTCCCTAACCGTCGCAAAGAAGACATGCAGAATGCTCGTGGTCACTGCATATCACTAGCATAATCAACGACTATGCTCAAAGTATGATATTCTCTTCCTGACGCACTTCCTTGTGCCATAAAGTAAATCGTCACAGTTTCGTGGGAGATCACGCCCGGCAGCAGACAACTTTTACATTGAATACTGAAACTTCAAGAGGACCTATCTGAACGGCAGTGTTTTTCATTCTCCCATAGACAAACTGTTGCACTCTCCCAATGTGCAAACTGTTAAAAAGGTATTGATAATACATGAATACAAAAAAGTTGCTTATACTGGTTTTAATACAAAATAATCATATAATTTTATTTTTTTTCAAAATATTTTAAATGTGCCATAGACACTAAGGAAGCACACAACAATGTATGATTGTTAACATTAGGGGCCCTTTAAGACAAGCACATACAAAAGGGATGTTGCGGTTTTCTCAGGCCTTGACTGAGATGTAACCCATATTTTCTCCCCAGCTGTCAGCAAACATTCTAGCCAAGCTCACACAGTTTCACTCCCACCACAGTTTTACTATACAAAGGTACCAGAGTAAGATCTTTAGAAACATTGGAAGATGTAGTATACAAGGTTAACCACGTCTTCATGTCAAACTATTTGTCATGGGCTGGATCTGCTAGCATTTCCTTGACTTCTAGCCTCACTCTAGGCCCCAGTTTTAAGGGAGAAAATATTTTAGATACAGAATGCTGTTAACATACTTTGATAAACAAATTCTGACAAGCAAGGATCTGATAACCACAAACACCTCAGTAAGTGAGGAACAGAGAGAGAAAAAATTGATCAGAAACTAAAAAGGAACATTCCCACATGGGATCCAGAATGTATTAAACATTCCATGCAGTCTTGTTGTTGTGTGTTTGTGCGTGAAAGAAAGAGAGGCCTCATGGTTTCTAAAGTAATCAGATTGTTTCAGCTATCAAGTTTTCTCCAAGCCTGTCTTCTAAAGACTTCCCAGACCTCTATATCACAAACGTTTCACGAGCCATTTAAGAAAAAGAGAACAAGAACATGTTGAACACAAGCTAATAGACACTACAAAGTGCTCATCAAGCTAACAACTAGACTGGTATGTGGAGTACTCACAGTGTTCTGTTCAGAGTTGTGCTGGTTGAAGTGAGTACAGGTGGCTGTGGTCCTAGGCTGTTGTGGGTTTCCAGTCTACTCCTTGTTGTGTGACAGTACAGAGTCCACTCTAAGGGAGTGCCGGTTCAAAAAGAGCAAACACACTCGTCTGCAATGATTTCACCAGTTTCAATGAGGGGGGAGGAGAGACTGAAAAGAGAGAGAGAGAGAGGGGGTGGAGATGAAGTGCTGGGAGGGAGGAAACCACAGTCCTAAAGGCATGTGTATTTTTTCAAATAATCTATGAGCTTCCAGTCCTTTTATTTCATTCTTGATCCACCATTTTCTCTTTTCCCCCCTTTTTTCACCATGATCGTATCTCCGTATTTGGGAGATTTGCAGAGAGAGGGAGTTAGAGAGGGGAGAGGTGGGGGTGAGCGAGGCATGCTGCCAAAGGGTTTGGTTTAGTTACTGTGATGAATTCCCTGAATGTTTCTATCCACCATTATGTGCAAGGAAAATAGATGAGAAAAAGGGAGGGGGAGTGCTCAAGGGGAACCTAAGTAGAAGGTTGGTTTGGGAGAGAACATAACATTATCAGAAATATTAGGAGCACTTTGAAATGATTTATGTACCTCTTCATAAAATGGACTGTTATGTTCCTTGTAGTTTTTACTGGCGAAAAGGCTGAGTATCACTGATCCTTGTGATGATATCCTGATCTACTTATATTATGTAAATAACACAAAACCTCGTGATGTAAAACAGGAAATAAGCTACACCTTCCAGAGCACATCAGGGAAATGGTAACAAGTGGTGGACCAGGAGGACCATGCATGACTCAATCAATGACATCAGAGTGACATCAATAAAAGGAGTGGGGCAAGTATACAGTTATCCTACCAAAGGCAATAGGTTGCTAAGATATTGCTCAAATTCACCCGAAACCTATACCACGAAGCAAGTTCAACATACCCAGGATATCTTTTATTATCTGAGTTCACAAACCCTAACAACCACAACCACGCATAAGTGTTACCATTGAGAAGGTTATCAACTCGGTAAATCAATCCAGGTTCAACCAATCCAGCTATGAGCGTGCTCACATAAAAGGGGCGGTGTTTGCACCATATGACCAATCTGAAACACGGACAAGTCGCACATATTACACAAAATGAGGAAACTATAATATTAAACAAACATGAAGAATTAGAAAAGATATTTTCCAGGCTAAAAGCAATGCAGTTTATGCTGCCAGGGCAGTCTAGAACAAGGCAGAATGAATGAAAAAATCGGCGTTCAGAAAGCTGGCAAGAAATGGCAAAAAAGTCGGAAAATTAAAAGGCTTATCAACATCACTGCTCCCATCGTTAAGGTGACAATATACCACTTTTTTGTAATAACGGATTATCAATACTTCTATACAGTTTGCACACTGTAATGTCTGTGGCAGAATGAAAGAAATCTCCGTCCATATCAGTCCTCTTGAAGTCTCAGTATTTCACACTCTTTATATCTGCCACCGGTTAGATCTCCGCAAAACTGTTCAATAGTAACAAAGAGTGTACGTTTTTTGATAGTAATATTTATAGACATACATATCAATGGTAATATCAATCTTTTTCTTCTTTTGGATTTCCGGTGTTCTAGTTCAAATCGGGCCTGGATTGTCTTGGGTCAATGCGCTTGTGCGTGCCGGAGCGCTGCAAACTGTGGCATGGATTACCAACAGTGTGTCAAATGTCAGCATTTTCACCTACAATATGAAATAAACTTACTTTTTAATAGCTGATTTGATGATTGTATAGTTTTTGGTAGGCTACAGGAGAACTATAAGTTCTTTAAGTCACAAAGTTATTTTATATTCGACCACACCAAAAATATAAAAAAAATGTATCAGTTATTTTCAATTCTCAAATGTAGGCTTAGGCTATAGGTCTAACATTCAAACGACTTTGTGCATAGTAGGTTGTGAATTTTAAAGTTTTTTGCTAACGCAAAGTTAACATTTTGATTCAATGTCGACCCTAGGCGTCTCCTGTTGACATGGAGTATGACTAAATATATTAAGAGTTAATCCTAGAAAAGCGAGTGTGGAGACAATGATTCTACGGTGGCGTAGCGGTAGAGTGGTAGAGTAGTAACATCGGTATTGTCAGTTTTGCAGGCTCTGCCTAATTTTTTTTATATTATTTGTGTGGTCGAATATAAAATAACTTTGTGACTATATAGTTCTCCTGTAGCCTACCAAAAACTATACAATCATCAAATCAGCTTTTAAAAAGGAAGTTTATTTCATAATGTATGGAGGACCAAAGCTGCCAAAATTTAAAATAAATAAATAAATGACTCATAAATGATAAATGGGAGTATGGGGTACCGGGACCGTTGCTACGAGCCATTCGGTCCCTATATAAGCGGTGTGAGAGTTGTGTCCGTATACTCGGCACAAAGTCAAATACGTTTTCAGTGGGTGTTGGACTCCACCAGGGCTGCCCCTTGTCACCGGTTCTGTTTGTGATTTTCATGGATAGAATCTCGAGGCGTAGCCAGGGGGAGGTCACAGTGAAAGTCCCATATTGCAAACGTGTAATGGTGGCTAACAGGTGCAGACGTTCGAAGTCACTCAGATCATGAGAATAGGTATGATTTCCCACGGCTGAGTGGATAAGACCTTTGTCTTTGTAATGCACGACGTTAACAGGAACTGTGTTTGGGTATGACTAGGCCAGGAGTCAAACCACTTAAACCATAATCCATATTTTATAGGCAATTGTTCTACCTATTTGCATATTTAGTTGATCGTTAATCAGAAAGAAAACAATAGAATTGTGTTTTTGATCACATTCTATTACATATTATGTTAACATAAATTCACGCATTAACACTGTATAGTGAAAAGCTCAACATGTGGCATTGATCTGGTGCATTATAATCTGATTCTAATGAACAAAATGTAATGGTCATTAATCCGTAGCAAAGTGAACATCATGCTACAGTAACCTACAATAGTTTTGCAGACGTTTAATAGATAGAGTGTGCCCTCAATGTTTTAGGAACATTACAATTTACAGGTCTTTAGTTCCATTATGAGATTGGGGGAAATTACATCTACATTGGCTATATCTGTTACTTGGGAGGAGGGATTGGGAAAGAAATGTAAAACTGTTTCCCTGTTCCGGGGAGAGCATCAATGAGATCGTCCATCAGTCTTAATATCATTCTAGATAACATGGGAGACAGAAAGGAAGGAGCTGGAGTTTGAGAGCAGTTTGTTTTCCTATTTTATATTGATGGTGGTGCTTTCCCAGGGTTTGCCTCTGGGGTAGCCAGCGCTACCAACATGAGAGCAGGGGTGGAGAGTGCAGTCACATTATGGTCACATGGAGCTTCCTACATTGCAATGAAATTCAATAAATCCATAACCAGATCCAGGTAGATAGGTAGAGTTAAAAAAAAATTGAAACAGATTAAGCCTATATTAATAAGCATAAGTGTAAGCAACTATGTGTAAGCAGTGAGTTTCCTTGCGGATATACATACTTTTTATTATTTTTTCTAGAGATATGGATCAAAACAATAATTGCCACGGCAATGCTTGTAATTGCATTTGATACACAAACAACACTTTTCTATATATACATCTCAGAAATTAAAAGACCACTGCAAAATGATCAATTAATCTGGTTTTACTATTTATTGGTATGTTTCAGTAAAATAAAAAAATTTTGTTTTATTCCATAAATTACTGACATTTCTCCCAGATTCCAAATAAAAATACTGTGATTCAGATCATTTATTTGCAGATATTTTCATTTTGGAAGAGTTCTGAAAAAAAAAAAAAAGTGAAATAACCCTGATTTCAATCACAGTGTCTAGGCACTACTTAGCACCAGTCTTTCACTTGGGCGACTTTATGCCACTCCTGGGGCAAAAACAATTCAAGCAGCTCTGCTTTGTTTGATGGCTGATGACCACCTAATTTCCACTTGATCACATTCCTGGAGGTTTTCAGTGGGGCTGGAGATTGGGCTGGCCACAACAGGGTTAAGGTCTGGAGACTGGGCTGGCATAACTATTTCAGCAACCCCTAGCCGCTGAATGTTTGCTAATGTCCTACTACTTTATTTGTCAAGTTGTATGGTCCTTTATCTTTAAAGAGATACCAAATAACATTTAAAGTGTATTTTAATTTAGTTTTTTCTTCCGTACCTAAAAGTTCATTGAAATAACTTGCCTAAAACTGAGATATACACACAACCAGTCTTGTTTTTAACAACTAAGAAGTATCTCTAAAGTAATGAAAAATTTTTTTTTAATGATCTTGAAAAGGTGATTCATGCATGTGTTCCCTCTCGACTAGTCTACTGCAATGAACGCATGCAAATGTTTTGATGACTCCAAGCAACTCACTGATCTGAGGAGACGACCAACTATCAGCGCAGTGTCCCGGACTGTAATGCCAGACATGGATCAGTTAGTGGTGAACTCATCACGCCAAATGGGCAAAAATTTCACCTTAGATCTTCTGTATAAACCCTGCTCGAGGTTCCAAGGTCTAGACTAAGACCCAGGGGAACACAGACTTTTGCCTTTCAAGCTCCCGAGACTTTGGAACAGTCTTCATAAAAGTATATGATTGGTTAACTCCTTGTCTGCATTTAAATGCCCACTAAAGACCCCCTACTGCAAAATAATATTTTAATGAAACACTTCTGTCTTTGATGATTTTTTTCATAATTTACATATCTTTATTCCTCTAATTCAATATGCCATCTTTTTGATATTTTTTCATTTTGCTTTTATTGTAAAAACTGTTGTGTTGTTCTTTTAACTCTTTGTAACATTAAGTTCAATTCAAATACAATTATTTATTATAATTATTAATATGATGAACTAAGTAGACTGTTTGACTGCGTGACCTCTATGCAAATTGCTCATATATAACGATTATTTTGTGACATGAAACATGAGGACAATTGATTTATTTATTTAGTTTGAGCAGTGACAAGCATTCTAGCTGTATCTAGCAATTAAAGTTTGGGATCAGGCCCTGTAGTTGGAGCCATATCGTTATTGGGTAGAATCAGACCAAGGGGAAAGAATATGGCTAGTCCATATCACACGCTTTATAATCAGAATTTGGTGTACTATACCACTATCTCTTTCTACCTTGCCTCCCTGTAATTTACTCAGGCATCTGAGGAATGAATACAGCAAGGAAAATCAGAGGCGATTGACCCCTAAAATTTTAATGGATATGTGGACAACAATAGATTTAGAAAAAAGTTCAGTCTGATTCATTGTCCTGTTTTCCCTCAGGACTTAATACGAAGAGATGTTTTGTACTACAAGGGCCGCATTGACATAGACCGATACAATGTAGTAGATGCCATCGATGGGCGGGATGATGACTTCAATGTGAGTGTGAAGAATGCGTTTAAGTTGAGAAATAAGGATGCAGACGAGATCCACATTTTCCTAGCAAAGAAGCTAGAGGAGAAACTTCGCTGGCTCAGAGCACTACACGAAGAACGCAAAATGGTGCATGAAGACGAAAAAATAGGTGTGGTAATAAAACGTTTTTCATAAAGCAGCTCTCAATTTGTCTTTCCAATTTAATATTGTTAACATCATAGAAAAGTTCCAATGTTAATCATAAAGTTATCATAAGTAGTGAAGATTAGTTTAATTGATGTTAATTGTTTGATTACATTTTTGTGTCTGGTCTTTTAGGTTTTGAGATTTCTGATTATCAGAAGAAACAGGCGGCCATGACTGTGCGAAGAATGACTAAACAGAAAGGTATATTTACTTTCCAGTAAGCTTTCCGCTAATACGTTATTAATTGATTGAATGACTGAGAGCCACAAGGGGCAGGGGAGGGGATTTAACCAGCCAATTGGGTGGGAGCTGAGGGATGATTAAGTGGCCAGGATTGATATAGGGCCAGTGGGAATTTAGCCAGGACACCCATTTAACGTCCTATCCAAAAGATGCACTCTACAGGACTGTGTCCCTGTCACTGTCCTGGGGCATTGGGCTGCTGCAGAGGGTAGAGTGACTCCTTCAATCAACACCACTTCCAGCAGCAACTGGCCTCATTGGCAACTGGCCTCCCATTCAAGGGCTAACCGTTAGTGAAATGTATCAAAAACAATTTAAAATTTTGAACAGGGGTGCTATTGAAATATTTTTATATTTTAAAGCTTCACAAGCATGTCACACTGTACCACTGAAATCACAAATGATAGATTTTTCTTTAAATACTGTATTGAGCAAGCATTAATTGAGCAAAATAGTTTTTTTTCAATTAAAAGAATTGACAGATATTTTACGAACAGTGCGGATGTGCATAAAGCTGATTTGATCAGATCTTGTAGCAAAATCTAACACTAGACAGACTTTCACTGATAACATTACACAACATCTGGATATATACATGCATATTCTACAAAACTTACTGTAGTAACTGATGCGTCTCACATTCATATTATTAATACCATACATATTATTGATACCATTTTGTCAAACTATAACTTAAAGTTAACATATCTTGACATGATGCTTAACAAACAATACACCTATGATACTGTTGTATTATGCTCACAGGCTGGTTGTAATGTATTATTGCACATACCAGGCACACACAGGATACCACAGAACTATTTCTCAACCCTTTTTCTAATCATCATCCGATTCCTGTCATAGGCAGATCGGGGCCTCCTGCGTACCCACCACCCATGGATCCAATGAACCCTGGACAATACCTGCTAGCAGATGGCATGGCACAATCAGATGGCTATGAATTTAACGAACCCAGAAGAAGCCAGTCCCCCTTCTGGCAAAACTTCAGCAGGTTAACCCCATTTCGGAAATAGAGATATTTAAGTTTTAACTTTAATTATGGTGCCGTTTTAATTTTGACTCAAGGAGTGAAATAGACTGAAGCACTGGAATCAATCAAAGGTATTTTGGTTGTGAATAATTGTACTGATCTTGATGACTGCAATGACAACCTTCAACACTACACCAATCGCACCTTTGGAACTGGAATTACAACCAAAACACCATTTCTTCTCCAGCCAGAATATTATCTATAAAAACTTTTCATAAGAGAAATTAACCCTGGTTTGTTTGTCCACTTGTACAAAATGCGGAAACACCTGTCATCCAATGATCTTCATGCCAAAATGGACATGTCCTTTAGTGCACTGTGATCTTGACGGGCATTTTATGTTTTGTTGTTTACATTTTATGGGATTATATCTTCACTTCTGACCAAATCAGTTACTCATATTATATTTGTAAATATTGCTTTTCCCTCTGAAATGGTAATTTTATTTACAGTGCATGATAATGTCCATTGCAAGTATTCTTTGTGCAATTATGTTTTTACTGGAAAAGAACAACGTATTAGCATAATCCTAATGTTTAAATATGTCATTGTTATTCTGCTGACAGGGTATTCATGTAAATGTATTGTATTTATAGTTTGTCACTTTGTTGTTATTCTTTGGTCTTTTTTCATGGATTATACATTATCAAATTGCTGGCTGTTTATTCAGTTTGTATTTTTATAACTTGTGTGTCAATTTTTTTCTGTCAATGCACTGGTATGATAATCAAATCAAAAATATTTATTTGTATAGCACATTTCATACACAGAGGCACTTCGATGTGCAATTCAAAGGTCAAGCAGAAACATACAAGGAAGTGAACAAAAGACCATTAAAAGAAACAAGAAATAAAATAAAATTGCTAAGAATGCTTAACCAACTTTTTGTGGCTACTACTACAACGGAAGTTAATTACTCTTCCCAGTATACATCTCGCATACTGCACACTTGGCACTGGGCCATGAGTTACCTGTTGCTTTGTTAAGACTCTACCTAACGATAATAATAATAATAATGTTACACTTATAGTAGAACACCTCAGACTTCCAAAAATATTAATTTTAGAGTTTCTTTTAACTGGCATGCACACTATTACAAATTATATTTATAATTGATCTAGAATGAATAACAAATCTCTAATTAAAAACATACAAAATATTGTGATATCGACGTTAACGACCGTTTGGCTCTTATTTGAAGTAAATGCTGATCTAGGTCAGAAATATACAGGACTGAACATAGAGTAGGCATACTTAAAAAAAATATGTTTTAATTATTTTATTGTTAGTCATCTTCCTCGCAATCAAAAATAGTATACAATCCTGACCTTTCAAAGGCCTAAACATCTGCACTTATGTTAATTGGGGAAAAAAAAATTCTCTAGGGATCTACTGTAAGGAGCATCAAATATTCCAAAAATAACTCATTGTTAATGTGTCATCTGACCAGAAAGCCTGATGCCTATGTCAGATTTAACTCTGGGTTATCAAGGAAACTTGGCGTTGACAAACTCATTATCAGTGGCGGCAGGTGAAAAATATTCTAGGTGGGTCTGTACCATATTCAGTCAGCTTCACCAATACAATTAAACACCACCTGCAGGACACCAGTGTTCTGTGAAATAGTATTTATTAAATGCCAATATTAAAAATGTGACACATTCTTACACAATAAAATCTTATGCTAAAGTCAACTATATACAAAAACAAATGGGGTCGGGGGAAATTTGTGTGTGTGCTTGCCATTTTATTTGTAAAGGAATTTGGCCATTATGTTCTGAGTGGCAAACCTCTCAATTACTTAGTTATTAAAGTCAGGGATGTTTTTGATTAGTTTTTTTCTCCACGGAGAGCATAGCCAGAGCATTCAGGCGATCCTATGTCATGGTGCTCCTCAAGCTGGTCTTGATCCTTTTCAAAGTAGAGAAGCACCTTTGTGACTCTGCTGTTGTCACAGGTGTGGTGATAGGGATTTTGATAAGACTGACCGTCCCGCAGAATTTAACAGTTTTTGATAAAATGTGCCTGCTCTTTTTCACCTCTTCATTGTGTTTCCTCACCCCAATCCTGTGGCCTTCCAGTTGCGTAGCGATGTTAACTGCAGAGCATGGCTAGCTTGACCGTGCTCTCCATATCATGTGTTCCCTCGGGCAACACAGAGCCAGGTATTTTTTTTTTTTTCGAATGCAGGGCCCATTTTGTCGAAACACTACACACAATTCACACAACCACACACACAAGTAACAGTACATCTCAGATCTTTAGCTAAATGAAACACTTCATTCAAAACTATACAATAATTTATAACAACCTGATTTTGTCACCACATGGCACACACATGGTTCACACGATCTAATTCTGTTTGAACCAGTACTGCTGTGCTCAGTCTAAAGCATGTTTAACATCGCAACTTTTTTCAATTATATAGTCTGGGTTAGATTTTTTTCACAGATATTGTTTGAGTAAAGTTCCTGAATATATTGACCAAACACCACACAAGATCATTACTGCACACTGATAGAAATATTTATTGCCAGATTGTAAAATCAGTTACTGTAATACATCCATACATTTCCAAAGGTTGCATTTTGCAATGAAAACCGTAACAGAATATTTTGTAAATAGAATACAGTAAAGTACATAAACAAAGCAAAAACATTTGTGGAGAAAGCATTTTTGTTCAAGACAGGTACACTCACCTGTTGTCTTTTTATTGTGCTTACGCCCTGACTGGTGAGTTTAAAATTAAGCACCTAAGTGTCTGTGCACCTGACAGACGTTTTTGATCAATTACTTCATAGGTGTGGTATTAAAGCCTAATGTCTTTCCGCTGTGGTTACAGCTTATATGATTGCTAGAATGTCATTGCATTCATACAGCCTATGCTTTAGGGAGTAGCCCATGTGTGTAGGCTATAATTTAATAGCCTAATACTAGCCTAATAATTTGTTTTCACATCTTAGATATACTGTAGTATTTTATGTATCCTTTCATATCAATTATATAACAAATGAAACAAGTGTCTGTAATGCAAAATAGGATACATTGGTTAAAATTCTAAATCAGAGGTTTTATTATTTAAAATTGGGAGAGTAAAATTGGCCCTACACGGTTAGACTTTTTACTGTATTTTTACAGTAACTTACTGGCAACACTGTTGCCTGCAAGTTACTGTATTATGGTTTTACAGTAAATTACTGGCAACACTCTTGCCAGCAAGTTACTGTATT
>JAVQIZ010158261.1:0-11826 GCA_036023535.2 Galaxias brevipinnis | reverse complement strand
CCCCCCCCCCCCCCCCCCCCCCCCCCCCCCCCCCCCCCCCCCCCCCCCCCCCCCCCCCCCCCCCCCCCCCCCCCCCCCCCCCCCCCCCCCCCCCCCCCCCCCCCCCCCCCCCCCCCCTGTAACCTCTAATGACTGGGAACAAAGTGTGAGAGGATACTTACGAAAAGGTGAGTGTGAAAAAAGCTGCTCCAGTTTCAGAGGCAATGTCCTCTTTTATTAAATAATTGGTCATACTATAGTGAATGTTACATCAATTTAAAGTTCTCACAGTGAACTTTCCACACACACCAAAAACAGAAAAATTACAAAAGCGGATTGTTGCGTCTTTTGTAGGACTTGGTCACATATTAAAAAGCAACAAATTAGAAATGAAGTAATAAAACACACAACCCCACAAAAAAAGAAAGAAAAGTCCAAGTTAAAACCTAATGGAGGATAGATACATGGGAATCACAAAGGAATAACAAGTTAAGTGTACCATCAAGTGTATCTTCACACGGTCTTTGATTTTTCTTTTGCATGCATTTGGTACAAAATATTTCCTGTATCTCCTAGTTTTGTAAACAGCAGGCCATCAATTGCTTTAAAAACTCTGTTTCACTACAACTTTATACAAGGGGTGTTTTCTATTATTAACACCCTTTTTCATATTCCATCAAATAAGATGACTCCAATACATGGCAGGTTAATACACCTCCTCAGTTTTCTCCACACATACAGAGTGCATCCGTTCCAAAGTGTGAGAATAACAGCTAAAACTGAAGTATTGTGTTTCTCCTTACAAAATACGCTGTACCGCTAACATTTTATCTCATCTGAGCACTTAACCAAAGGGCAAAGTCTCTTCCATAAACTGTCAGCCAGAGTGAGCATAGCCTATGTAGGCACAAATTGACCACATATCCACTTTTGAGTTTTGACTTGGTTCAGGATACAACAGACCTATTGGAAACACACAGGTATTGCAGTTAACACTGGATTTGGAACCAACTACAGACCAGAGACGGTATAGGATGGGTTGCTGGGCCGCAATGAAGGCCTCGGGCTGGCGGTTTCCGACAGCAGTCCTCTCACTTTATGGCTTCTTTGCTAACTGCCGACCAGCCGAGCCGTTTCTGACGCCGTACCTGATTGGGCCGTACAACAACATATCGGAGGAAGTGGTGAGATCATGTTATAAAAAGCAGAACGGACAGCACTGAGCCACTTGCAAATTCAGTCATGAGGTTTTATGG
Source organism: Galaxias brevipinnis (assembly GCA_036023535.2). Classification (NCBI taxonomy): domain Eukaryota; kingdom Metazoa; phylum Chordata; class Actinopteri; order Galaxiiformes; family Galaxiidae; genus Galaxias; species Galaxias brevipinnis. The sequence goes on along the minus strand of JAVQIZ010158261.1, from coordinate 10,591 downwards.
TGGCCCACCCACACTCACGTCTTTGTCTTTCCCCTCTAGGTTACCAACTACTTGTTCCCCATTTGGACCTACTCCTACCTGGCCATCTTGTTCCCAGTGTTCCTCCTAACAGACCTTCTACTCTACAAACCCATCATCATTCTCCAGGGCTTTTTCCTAGTCACCAACTACATCCTGTTGTGCTTTTCCCCAGGCCTAGTGTCTATGACCATCCTGCAGGTTAACTATGCTGTTGTGACTGCCTCCGAGGTGGCCTACTTTTCATACATCTATAGTGTGGTCCCAGTTGAAAGGTATGAGTGTTTTAAGGCGCTACAGAAATAAAACGCTTAATTACAGGGTCACATGGTTCCTAACTTCTTTTAAATCTCCATGAAAGACTTGCAGTACCTCTAAATGTAAACCATTCAATGTTGACTTTTCTATTTCACTTTGTTTTCTTTTATATGATTATAATCGATTGTTTTCAATTGTTTATTAAATATAAACTTTCATTATGCGAATTTTTGTTGTTAGAGTCTGGCATTGTTTAACAAAACAAACAAAAGTTATCTATTATTATTATTATTATTATTATTATTATTATTATTATTATTATTATTACTATTATTATTATTAATGTAATATATAATGTGTAATGACTGTAAGCGATTTAAATTATGAAAACAATATTAACACATAGTCATTTTTTGTTAGATACCAGCAGGCCACTGGTTACTTAAGGAGTGCCATGCTTGTTGGGTATACGCTTGGAGCCACACTGGGACAACTGCTTGTTTCTCTGGCAGGAATGGACTACTTCTATATCAATGCTATTACACTGGGCATCTTGAGTATAGCTTTCCTCATTTCCCTCTGGCTCCCAGCACCCCAACGAGGCATGTTCTTCAAGTGTCAGAGGATGGCAATGAGCCCAAACGTCCAGGAGGGAAGGGTCGTACATAATGACTCCAACATGGCATGGAAGGGGACCGGGGAGGAAGACACTACATGGTACAGCATGAGTAATATTGTAAATGCTGGCAGATTTCTTTGGATCAGCTTCAGGGAGACCTACTCATCTAAACATCTGATCTACTGGTCTCTTTGGTGGGCCTTGGCTACAGCAGGATATGGCCAGGTCTTCAACTATATTCAGCTGATGTGGGACCACATAGAACCCTCCAGCACTTCCTCTGTCTACAATGGAGGGGTGGAGGCGGTCTGCACCTTTATAGGTAAGGCATGATTCTACATTAGTGTGAGAAGTGGAAACCTAAACTCTACATATCCACTGTGTTTTTCTTGGTGGAGAAGAGAAGCCAAATATCTACTTTGTTGGCGTTAAACTTATGTACAATGAGATAGATGATCAGAGGGATGGACCGATGATTATTAGATTTGAAGAAAGGAAAAATGGTTTTGTCATGTTAGTGGCTTTAGTCAAAGCTGTAACAAAAGGAAAATAGAGGGTGAATTGTTTAAATATAGATGATGATAAAGAATTGGGTCAATGTCTTCAATTATTGCTGGTAAATAGAAGTTCAGGAAAGGGGTTGTAGGGATGACAACTGAGGATGCATGCATGTACACTAAGGTGATCAAAATTCCCACAAAGCTGCATCGTCCATCGCCTGCCTCCCATCAGGAACACTAGGTAATTGTGGAAGCTAACAGGCAGCGTTTGTACTATCCTCCTAACCTACAGTAGTCATAAATGACACCTTGATTTCATGTACTCTATGGTATTTTTTTAGCCAGACTAAAAAAGCTCAATGTAGGCTTTCCCATTCACCAATGTCCTTTACCCCAGGCGCAGCAGCAGCCTTTTTAGTGGGGCACTTAAAGGTAACCTGGAATGTGTGGGGTGAGCTGTCCCTTGGAGTATTCTCTGCAGTAGGAACGGGAGCTGTATTTCTTATGGGACTTACCACCAACATCTGGTTCTGCTATGCTGGTTACATCACCTTCAAGGCATCCTATCTTCTGCTCATTACCATCACAACGTAAGCTAACCTAGGCTAACATTGAATATATTGTTTCTCAAAGTGATAACATTTGAAATAGAGATGAAGGAAAATTGTTGTTATTTCTTAGATTCCAGATCGCTTCAAACCTCTCCCTGGAATGCTATGCTTTGACATTTGGAGTCAACACTTTCGCTGCCCTTTCACTGCAAACCACCATAACAGCCATTGTCGTTGATGAAACTGCACTTGGTCTGGATATTGTGACTCAGGTAGGTTGTCTCCTCATCTCCTGAAATCGATTGGTTGTGGTAAAATAAAAACATTAAGAAGGACCTCTGGTGGTGGAGAGTAGCTCGTGCATTAAAAAACCTGTAATATATTTATGAGTGACAAACCAACCTAGCTTGTTTGTTTCTTTTTGCAGTTTATTGTTTATGGCAGCTATTATGGAGCTATCTCGATTATTTTCCTTATCCGAGGAACATACACAGCTTGCACACACTACAGCTCTCAGAAAAGGGAGTCACAGCAACGCAAACAAGAGCCGAGTGTGGTGGTACTGTCATCTGAGCGTCTCTGAACAAACAGTAATCTGAAAACTTTTACTGTCAACTGTAACTATAAGGAAATGTTTGGTATTTCAAGTATTCTTTATAACAAGTAAAAAGAAAAGACAAAAATGTGCAACGCATTTGTAATTTAATGAAGAAAAAATAAGAGAAAAAGCGAGGGAGCAACAACAATTAGTGGGCATGCTTACCAAGGTATGGGAATGTTCTTGGTTTCTTGATTTATTTATGGCTATCATATCTTTGGGTGTGGAGGAATGTTGGGCCTTTCTGTGCCCTTTGGCCAGTGGTTACATATAATGTTTTTTCGTCCACTTCAAATCATGTCTTCAGCACACATTAAATAATAAATAAATTGCCTTAATGAAAAACAAAGGCTATTGTTTTTGTGATTCCACATACATCATTTTGATGAGGTGCAACAGAAATGCTCCTCAAATAGGTCAACTTCAACTTCTTTCTTTACAAAGGTTATTGATTTACTGACCGAGCTCACTCTACATTTCCTTACTTGAACTGACTGCCACAGGAAAAACAAACAGCGGTCCAAAAAATATTGACCAAGACAAGAAGCATAAACCTGGACTGGTAAAATTGCTTCTTTTCACATTTGAGGCCTGGTGATACAAGTTGTAACAGTGGAGATGGAGGTTTTTAAACGTTGGAGGGCAGGCTGGGGCTATCCCACTACTCTGCTCTGTATCTATGGCTTTACCAGTACAGTGAAACCTCTGGAGCCATTTCTCATTCTCTACATGACAGGACCCGACAAGAACCTGACAGTAGAACAGGTAGGCTTTCAAAATCCATACAAAAATAATTACTATCAAAACATTTAAACAATTAACAACTGATAGGTAATCTGACTTTTTAATATTTTCAAAAGCTACCAATATTTGTAGAAACTCAATGAGGTTTGTGATACAATGGAATACTACGGATACACTTCTTAACATTTTGTGATCAGATTTGTTTTCTCCTTAATATTTGAAGAAACTAAATTTCTTTGTACAACCTAATAAAGTCAAGATATTATGTCTTGATATGCTACTTGAATGAATATCTCTTGTATCTGTCAGCCAAGGTAATTAAGCCTTTAAAAAAATGCTCTTCATACCCAGGTCTCTGAACTAATGTTTCTTTATCCCAGGTGACCAATGACATCTTCCCTGTTTGGACCTACTCTTACTTAGCGACACTGGTCCCAGTGTTTCTCCTGACTGATTGGCTGCGCTACAAGCCAGTCATTGTATTCCAATGTGTCAACCTGATCATCACTACAGCACTGCTACTATGGGTGCAAAGCGTGACAGCCATGCAAACCATGCAGTTTTTCTATGGACTGGTAACATCGAGTGAGGTGGCTTATTTTTCCTACATCTACAGTGTGGTGGATCTGAAGAAGTACCGCAAGGCCACGTCCTACTGCCGCAGTGTACAGCTAATGGGCTACACAGTGGGATCCATGCTGGGGCAACTGCTGGTTAGCTTCAGTCTGATGTCGTTCTATAATGTTCTTGTCCTCACTATGGTGATAACTTCTATTGCTCTGATTACTTCCTGCTTTCTGCCCATGCCTCAGAGGAGCATATTCTTCCACCACAGCAGGAGACAGAGAGAAGATTTCAACCAAAATGATGCAGTGCCTGGAGAGACAAATGGTCCAAAGATACAGGAGAGTCCCAGTGGGGTTGAAGGGGCAGAGTCACAAGTTGAGCAGCATGTTCAAATGGGGGGAGTCAGGCAAATTCTACTCAAACTATGGGCAGACATTGTCCAATGCTACTCCTCTAAGCAGCTACTATACTGGTCAGTGTGGTGGTCTCTGGCCACTTGTGGCTTCAATCAGACCGTCAACTATGTGCAGGTTCTGTGGGAACACATACAACCCTCACAAAATGCCACAGCGTACAACGGAGGAGTGGAGGCTGTATCCAATCTGTTTGGTATGCACTCAGCCGTCCTAATGATCAAACCAAACTTTTTCAAAACACTTCGGAAAATGTAATATCTATATGCGAAGTTTGGTTTGGAGGATATCATAATTGCAAAACGTTATGGGTTACTTCACCTAGATTAAATGCATTTTGATTCAAACAGACAGTGGCCTCTCAGAGAGCAACAACCTGGATCTAATCTGAAATTTGCACATTTTACATTTTCTTTGGCTGACTAGTGTTGAATGTTGCAGGTGCAGCAACGGCGTACGGTATTGGCTTCACCCAGGTCAACTGGGCTCAGTGGGGGGAGTTGGCCCTCGGGGGGTTCTCTGCCCTGGGAGCATCGGCACTCTTTCTAATGACCTTTACAGGCAACATCTGGGTCTGCTATGCGGGTTATATCGTCTTCAAAGGATTATACATGCTCCTTATAACTATAACCATGTGAGCTTATTATTCAATACACACTAGTATTAACTCCTTATTGCACTACGCAAGTGGTAATTTCAATCCTTACACCATATACCTGCCACTGCAAAAAACCTGCTGTTGCTTTGAAGAATGTCCTGAATTTTAAAAGCAGCCTGCAGACTTTATAATGTAACATTTCCCATCCCTGCATGATGATTAAGTCAACTTCTCAGAATGTATACTCATAGCCATCCACCCTCACTCCAGGTTCCAAATAGCGGCAGGCCTGTCTATGGAAAGGTATGCACTAGTGTTTGGAGCAAACAACTTTGTGGCTTTGGTCCTTCAGACAATCCTAACATCAATTGTGGTAGACGGCAGAGGGCTGGGACTGGACATCATCCCGCAGGTAAAATAGTTGTTTAGAAGTTGTTGAATACTATTTTAGAAATATTTCACCAAGTTTAAGTTTAACAGAAAACATATTCTCGCTCACCATTTTCTTATAGTTCATCATATATGCTAGCTACTTCTCAGCTATTGCGGCTTTATTTTTTGTGAGAGGAATCTTCACAATATCGAAAGTCCAAAAACAATGTAAAGATGAGAAGAAGCCATGTCGAGAGAGGACAGACATCTCCGTGGAACAGAAACTTTGAGGGAAACTCAGACAAATGAGTCAAATGTGTTAATTGAACAGTACAGAGTAAAAGTATTCATGTTATTGAGATTGCTACATAGGTATGTGTGTATACGCATGTGTAAACACACACACACGCAAAATAAAGATATACAGAAATAAAAAAGAATGATTTGGTAACGTTCAGTTAAAATGAATTTAATTTATATGTATATATTTACACATTAACTTGAAGTTCTTATAATACCCAGTGGTCAGTGCTCTTCAGTCTATTTTTGTACTTCACAAAAAGAGCTGCAGGGCAGGTGATGCCAGAAAGTAGGTCCCCTGCCTTTTGTCTCACACAAACATACTGGGGCAAATGAAACTGAAAGAACATTGAGGAGCGCTAGATATAGCTTCTAGCAATTGAGGTGTTACCCTTTGTAGGCTACTTTCAAGTGCTTGACATCAAACACACCTAAGCTTTGAATCTGAAATAATTTTTACTGTAGTTTTTGCCCAAGTCTGTTCCTCTATAAGTGGGGAATAAATAGACTGTAACCACAAGCAACCTGCTTTGGTTATCGGTTACAAATACAGTAGCTCACAGTTAGCCCTCATATTTTCCAAGTAACAGTTCTGCCTTAACAAACAAGTCTCAAAGATACAAATACTGATATGCACAAAGCGCCAATTTCTTTGAGGAAAACATTGTATGTACAAAGTTGCAGCATACTAAATGGGATATTTGCAATAAATTAACATCAGCTAGATTTGAAATATATAGGTTGCTCAATAGTGACCATGCCAGTTCACAGGTTAAATAGGAGGAGAGGAGGCCACACCCTCTCCCTTTGGACACAATAACCTTGCTTTGTCTGGTTGCTTTGTTAACATTCGAACTATGGTTCAGTATTGCAGAGAACCATTTTCTTCAACCTTTTCTCACATTGTACAAAAGTTTTTAAAAAACAATTTTTTTAAAGCTACTTGTGAAACTGAAACTGTGCAAGAGGAACAAGTAGCCCCCATAGTGGTGATGATCATTTGAACAGACGCAGCCCTACAAGAAGGGGTTTGTTGAAGAGCCTGCAGCGGTGTACTGCCCAGGCGGACCAACAGCCTGGTAGACAAACATAAGAGGGACAGAAGAGAGAACATTAGAGGGACGAGAGAGAACATTACGACCCTAAGTGAGCCAGCTTAGACACAAACTAGATTTAATTTTTATTATGATTTGAAGATATTGTATTCAATGCAATAGAACACATTTAAATGATCTTCCACAACATTATTTTTCATCTCTTTGAAACTTCTGATGGGTCTCTTGATGTGTTATCTTTGCTGAGCGCCACTGCCCCATCACTGTATGTTGTAAGGGTGAGGTTTGGTTTCAAGGGTTGGTTTAGTCTGAATTAGACCAGTAACTTAAGTCTCCATTATGTAAGTATACAAACAGAAAAATCTATGACTTTATAAGGGGTGACTTTATTGAAGGCAGAGGAGATGGAAGTGTTGTATTGTGTTCAATCAGACCGAGTGTGTGTGTGTTTGTGTCTATATTACATTAGCCAACTGAAAAGCACACAGACACACACGTGTGATTTGTGGATTGGCTCTGACGTAATCTGAATCCGCATGTTCTAATAAATCATAAACCCACCGTAACTATATTCTCAGATTTACACATAACATTTATCACACATTACATTTTTGTCTCAGTGGGATATACAGCCACCAGGTGACAAATTAAAGGAAAAACCTGAATAAATGAGTCGAGAAACATAATGAATGCAGATGTTTCCACACAAGTGCACTGCATGGTACAATTAAGCAATTAACATCCAATCATGTTCTGTGGCATCTCTAGAGACGCTGGGCAGGCCCAGTGGATTCTAATTTTCAAGATAGCAAGAGGAAAATATCTAAGTGACTTTGAAAGAGGGTTCATTGTTGGGGCACGGATGGCAGGAGCTTCAGTCACAAAGACTACTCAACTGGCTAGTGTCTCAATAGGACCAGTGACTAAGGTGACATCTGCTTTAGATCTATGGGAAATACATCAGTAAATAGGGTTGGAAATTGTGGTCGACAGCGCACACCATGATGCTCGTGCATTAGTGCGATGTGTAAAGAAAAACAGAAGAGCAACTCGTCCTGCATTGACATTCTCAATCACTTGAGGAAGTGATCAGACTGTGTTAGCAAGAACAGTCCGTTGACAATTACACAGAGGGGGATGTTATAGTAGGGTTGCAAAGATGAATGCACATTTGAGAGTTCACTGGTGCAAAAACCATAAGCACTGGCCAACAGAGATGTGGAAAAAAGTGACATGTCAAATGACTAATCCTGCACCATAAACTTGGCAAGAGGGTGAGTGCATGTGTACACCAAAAGAACGGTACAGGCCTGAATGCTTGACCCTATAGTGAGGGGATCCAATGGCTCTGTTATGCTGTGGGGTGCATTTTGCGGACATGGTTTGGGTCAACAAGGGTCATTGCAAATCAATACAAAGTTGTTCTGTGTGATCACCTTTATCCTATGATGAAACATTTCTATCCATAGGGCACGAGGGGTCACGGAATGGTTTGATGAGTACAAATATTATGTGAATCATATACTATGGTCTTTGCAATCAACCCAACTGAACACCTATGGGAGATTTTGGGCCGAATTGTTAGATAGCACTCTCCACCACCTTCATCAAAACAAACGAGGGAATAACTTTTGGAAGAAAAGTCTTCCATCCCTCCAGTAGAGTTCCAGACACATGTAGAATCAATGCCAAGGCCCATTGAAGCTGTTCTGGCAGCACATGGTGGCCAAACACCTTACTGAGACACATTGTGTTTTTTCCCTTTCATTTGTCATAAGTCTGTTAAACTACTACGCCTTTCTTTCTGTCACACCTGCCTACCCCTTACGAACAACAGCAGTCTTCTTGCAAACCACACCTTAATGTTCCAAGGTCTAGATCAGTGGTCCCCGACTCATAGCTCACGAGCAACATGTTGGACATCATGCCTCGTTTGGTCCATTAGTCTTTACAATGCTCAATTTCATAATATCTAAACCTCACACTGCTTTGTACATGCCATGCTATTTAAAAAAAATGTTTTATGCCAGTGTCAGGTTCCACAGTATTCCTATTGCATTTAATTTCAGAGATTTGTCTTTCTATGCTAATTTGAGGACAGGGGGAGGAAGATGTTGCCCAGAGCATGTAATGTTTTCAGTTGTATTGCCAAGAGGGTAGTGAAGGTTGGGAACCACTCGTCTAGATTAAAAACCAAAGGCGACAAAGCCTTTGCTGTCAGGGTCTGTCAACTTTGGAACAGTCTACCAGATATCCTAGGAATGGCTGGTCATGTTTTTATTCTTTTAAACATTTCCTAAAAACATGATTTTACAAACAAGCACTCAGTGGATTCTAAACAAGTATTTTGTTATTAAATTGTTTAATTTCTTAATACTACTGTCTGTTTAATTTAACATTGTTTTATTTCACATGGTTTTACCTAACATTGTAAATTGGACTATAATAACAATTTCTTTTACAATAGTGCTCCATTTCATTCATCAATTGTTCTAGTGTTACAGCACTTTTTCCTTTTATTTTTTTTAATACACAAAACTACTATACAAAACATACTGGTTAATTAATGTCAACAATATTTCTGTGAGGTACTCTGAGACATCTATTAAAAAAAGTCCTAGAACAAGTGAATGAAGAGTTGCAGGCACTGCAGTGTAATTTTTCCCTGATAGTATAGCCTCATATTGACGAAAACTGGACCATGGGGGCCCCACTCACCAAGAAAGGATTACTGGACATGCCTGGAGCAGCCATGGGCTGTCCAAAGGGGGCCATCACCTGCTTGGCCTGTCCATAGGCTGCAAACCCACCTCCTGTATTAACCCAGAGAAACAGCAAAAACAATGCTGAGAACTGAGAGGAGATGGTAGAAGAGTACATGGCTTATAGAGGCAAACAATTTCAAAATTGTCACACATCAAAACAGACACACTATTAGAAAAAAAAAAAAAAAAAGAAAACACCGAATAAACTTGTGTACACACTGCGAAGTGTGGAAAGGGGGGTATATTCACAGATGCAAAAATACTTTATAAAAAGTTTTCTTAATAGCCAACCAAGAAGTTAATGGTGCAGATCTCACACACACACACACGCCCGCCCGCCCGCCCGCCCGCCCACCCACCATTGGATTGATGGGAATAAGCTGGAGGCTGGGGTAATGGAGGCTGGCCAGGAAAAGGCTGCTGGAAGGTCCCACTGAAGCTGGTGGGGAAGTTGTAGACGGCCGCGTTCCCAAATCCTGACGGCATGCTCATGGAGCCTGTGCCAAACGAAGCTGCAACACACATCCAAGAGGAGCATGTTAAAACATTGCACAACATAAGAACTGAACAGGAAGCACTCCAAACAAAAGCAGACAAACCACAGCACACAATAGCCTTGTTTAGAGGTGGAGGTACTAGGAGGGTACAAAAACAAAATAATTAAAACAAATGAAAAACAAGGCTGAGTGAATTGAGGAAAGTTATTAGTTATTACTTTGAAAAGTATTAGGGTATTAACTGGGTCAAGAGCTGAGGTTGAATGGTAAAAAAAAAAAAATATTATTATTTTTTACAGTTTTGGTGCACTTATTAAAATAATTTAAATGGATCCCATTAGAAACAGAGCCTACATTCTTGCCCTATGTAATGATCACAGTTATCTGACTGTCATGACCACATACAGTCCTGAAAAAAAAATTAAGAGATCACTGCAAAAATGATCAGTTTCTCTGATTGTACTATTTAAAGGTATGCGTTTGAGTAAAATTAACATTCTTATTTTATTCTGTAAGTTATTGAGAACATTCCTCCCATTTTGCAAACAAAAACATTGTCATTTAGAGCTTGTGTTTTCAGACCTCAAATAAAGCAAAGAAAACAAGTTTCTATTCATTTTAAACATCCATCCATCCATCCATTTTCCGCCGCTTATCCGGGGCCGGGTCGCGGTGGCAGCAGGCCCAGCAGGGAATTCCATCCGTCCCTATCCCCAGCAACGCTTTCCAGATCCTC
>JAVQIZ010158247.1:0-19445 GCA_036023535.2 Galaxias brevipinnis | reverse complement strand
GCATCCACCATTGAAATCCCTGTTACCTGTCATGAAGCTGGTATTTCTCTCTCACTTCCTCCAGAACAATTCTCTTTGGTCCTTCTCCACCAATCAGGAAATGCAGGTCAGGATGTCTCAAACACAGCTCTGGGATTATCCCACCGAGAAGATCAATTCCTAGAGCAGAGAAACAGTGGGTTAGTTGAACATGTAGTCCGATACAATCCACGGAGCTAGACCAGTGTCTCCGCCAGTTAATAAAACACAAACATCTAAATGTTTCCTTACCTTTGCGGTAGACGAGGCGACTGACCACAACAATGGTGATTCTGTCTCTCTGTCGTTTGGAAGGGTCAGGGGTGAAATCTGTGGGGTCAACAGCGTTGGGGATGACGGACACTATCTCAGGGTTGAGCCCTGCTCTGAGTACCGTGTTCTCTTTACTGGTGTATGAGACACAAATGGTGTGGTTGGTGTCGCACAGGGATATCGTCAGCAGCTTATTGGTCAACACCGAGCTCACGTCAGCAAAGCCGAAGAGGGAATGGTCAGTGAAAACCTGGAAAACAAAAAAAATGCTCCTAACAAACTGCATAACGCCACCCAACAAAAACATTCAAACAAATTACATTATTCCAACTCATTTATTAGCCTGTCAATAGTTACATAAATGTTGATTTGAGCTTTACAAGGTAGAGCAAGTTTAAGATTGTTTAGGACCTTTAGAACTTTAGGGCCTGGTTTCCTGTACAAGGATTAAGCCAAGTCCAAGACTAAAAATACATTTTCAATGGAGAATCTTCATCGACAGTTAGATTTAGTCTAGAACTAGGCTTAATCCCCCTGCGGGAAACCGGGCACGTGTGTATTATTTGTCTAAAACGTTAAGTCACCCACCGTATTGAGACCCATAGTCTTAGCGTGAAAAAGTGCATCATGGGCCATGGCAGAAAAGGAGCTGTGTGCATGCACGACAGTAATCTGTTCCCGGAAGAACACACAACGCAACAGTGGTAGGCTGTGGAAGCAAGTGGTGGCTGTAGACTGGTTGTACATCACTTGCAGAGGCAGGTAATACACCTTGAGCCCGTTGGTCAGGTACCGTATCCCCTTTCTAGAGTTGTATGCATGGGTAGCTATCACCACTTTGTGACCTTTCTCTATCAGACACTGGGATAGCTGGTAGATGTGGCTCTCCACCCCGCCCATGTTAGGGTAGAAAAAGTCAGAGACCATGCAGATGTTGTGCTTCTTGCCATGACATTGAGATACTTCTGGGAATACGTCAGTCACTCCCTTTGTAGGAAGTTGATTTTCAGAAGTTGACTTTCGCTTTCGTTGACCCATTGTTGCAGTACCTGTGCGTTACGATTCACGTAGGGCAGATACTTCACTCATATTCCTAACTATTATTAATAATAATAATAATAATAATAATAATAATAATAATACTAAAAGCAATAATACTCCTGGACATAGCCAAGCATTTCAAATAGCGTCCCAGCTATTTAAGACATGCTATAGTTAGCTAGTAGATTTGCTGTTCTGTACTAGTAACGTTACATGCCCCATATCCACTAAATAGATACATATTCTGTGCAACAGTATGTTCGCCACTGTCACTGCTAGTTCTAATTAGCCAGCTAGTTACTGCTCGTTTTGTTTTGGTTTGCCAGCTAGCCTAGCTAACCAACGCCAGGCACTCAATCCTAGCTCGTCGTTATTAGTTTGACATTCTTAGTTAACGATAGTTAAGCTTTATGACAACTATGATCTTACCATTTGCGGTATCTGCGCTGTCTGTAAAGTTTTTAGGGTCTTAATCTTAGCGAGCTGGCACACCTAACCAAAACTACACCCTCCTTTTCTCAATTTTACATGCTGACAAAAATCAGTACTACGTAGACGATTTTTTCCGGTATAAGTTTTTCAACATAAAAGTCCGATCAAACACAATGGTTTTTGCTTTTCTCCGTCCATCAGAAATGAACCTGGGGCAGACGCAAGCTTTTCTCAACAACTATCCTTCTGCTGATCAGATGGAGGAGACATGTGCTGTGTTCGGAATCGCCTACTATGCATCCTTAACATACTAAACATGGACTCATTTTCTGGCATATTTAGTATGTTAAGGATGCATAGTCTTCGATTCCGAGCATAGTCAAATCCAATAGGCGTTGGCCTAATTACTTTTAGAGTGCCTCTTAAAGATATTATTACATATATTGTCCTTGAGCAGCAATGTGATAAGCTAACTAACTATTACTTAAAGACAAAAACGTAAATGAATGAAGACAGAAACGTAAATGAAACTAACATAGATTACAATCATGGTTAGAGGGGTGAAAATACAAGGTCATAATGTTCTTAGAGATGTGATGTAGCATTTCATTGCTGATTACAACGTCTGTGAATTTCTGCATGCTCATACTCCCGAGTACATGGCGTTCTCAGCTGACTTGCTCCAGCCAGAAAGACAAATCAGCACTCTCTCTCTCTTGTCCCTCCCCCTTTCATACACCCCCTTGCTAGTTTTCTCTCTCTTTCTCTCTCTCTCTCTCTCTCTCTCCCTCTCTCTCTCTCTCTCTCTGTCTCTGTCTGTCTCTCTCTTTCCCTCTTTTCTCCTTACACTCTCCCTCTCTTATTTAGAGGAGACAGAGAAGTTGTGATGTTGTGATGTACATTGTACTGAGCTAGGTTTCACAGCAGCACCACCCTAGCCTGCAGCAGTCATAAATACAGCCAGGACAAGAACAGACAGACCCGGGTGGCTGGAGCATCCATTCCTCCCATCCTCCCATCCTCGCCCTGAACAGAGGTAGGTCTTGTCAAGGGCAGCAATAATTGTCCAGTTTCTGAATGAATGACAGGCAATAATGACTCCAGATTTCTGGAAGTGGGGCTAAGGGACAGAAAGTCTACAGGAAGCTAACACTCTTGATGGAATGGATGGAATTTGCTAGATGCTATGTAGAACAACGCAAGCAATAGAATATTCCAGAAGGCTGTTCTACCACTATTCTCACAATAACAACACAGATAAAGCTAATATAATGGTTGAATGGTTGCCTATTTATCAGTTCAGTGTAAATAAAATATTAAAAATAACAAGGCCAGTCTCACAAAAAAAAGATATGTTCACCTTGTCATCAGCTCACCCAGGCAGACATATATTCAGATGACGAGGCATGAAATAGAAACTTTACTGAGCAAGTACATTTCTTTCAAATCTAGGTTCTGCAAGAGGGAAATTATTATTGTCCTTCTCCTACTTTCTATCTCCATTCCACTGTGGTACGTTAATTATGTATGTTTGTGCCAGTTTCTGATCGTCATACCATGTGCAGACCCACATATTAGATTCGTTATACTAAAAAACATTTTTGACAAAGTGATCCTAGGATTAGGGCTACCTCCATTTTAACACCTCTGTCATGGATTGAGTGATAGAGAATTATATCCTATAGTCTGGGGACCAAAAGTAGCTAGATATATGAAATGTGTCAGTATCCTAAAACATTATAATGGCTGCTCTTTTTCCTCTCCACATGTATAGGCTATATCAGGTTCACCATGGTCTCTTCTCTGTTTGTTTCTGGAGTGATCTTAGGAGGTGAGAAGCAAACCTAGAAAATTACCTTTCTGGGTATATTTATTTCAGCTGCACACCGTATAGTAAAGTATATCTACAGGTCTGGATATTGCTTTATTTAATTGTACGCCTAAATATCCATTAATTGACATTGTCGTTTTATCTGCTGTACTCCAGTTTTCCTGGTCCCTGTTAGGAGTGATGATCAAGTGATAGTGTGTGTGGAAGAGGATGAGGACCTGAGGGTTGACTGTCGCATTCAGCCTAAACCTGGCCAGTTTAACAGCTATGAGTTCTCCTGGTCCTATGGATCCAAAGAGACCCTCATCAACACCAACTTTTCCGGTTCAGCTGCCGAGCGACGCTTCCGGGGCCGCAGCTACGTGGAGGAGCTGGAGCCTACCGGCTACCGCTTGACCCTCACCGGCTTCACACACACGCTGCCTCAAAGCACCACCTTCATGTGCAAGATCTCCAAGACGGTGGCCTCTGTTGACATAGAGAAAGGTGTGTGTGTGTGTGTGTGTGTGTGTGTGTGTGTGTGTGTGTGTGTGTGTGTGAAAGAGATGTGTAAACATTTAAGTGAATAAGAAATGGAATACAAAATTTGTAAGTCAGAACTACATAAATGCACTTTACAATTTATAACTTTTTTGTTTTGCTTTTCTTTGCAGACCACTTGTTGCCGTGTGCAGCTATCAGCATATTTTCACAAAGCTGCTCTTGGATTTTGTGTATACTTCTTTTCTTCTGTCACACAAACAGCTGGGGTCTGGAACCTCACTGACATAAAGAAGACTCACTCACCACACAAGCACACACTCACACACACTGACACACACACACACACACACACACACACACAATTACAAATCTGAGGTACCCTTTGCTAATAATAGTGTGCATTAGCTTGCTCAACCACACAATCGCAAACACACCATCACAAACACATCACATACACACTCCAATTATATAAGAAATTTAAAAAAGAATGCCTTTTAAACTTTTCGTAGACTATATCTTGGTCTCTTGTGATTCTTCTGTGTTTTTTTTAAAGAGTATATGTGATTGGATCCCTGTAGCAACAGTAAATTTAAAAAATCTGTTGAAACATAATTTAAAAGCTAAAAATAGTATACATAAGTATATGTGTATGAAAACAATCTTGCTGTCACAGAGACTGATATTTTAGGTATGTAGGTATTAGTCTTAGGGTTAATTGGGATAAATTGCATGGCGATTCCATTACTCTCAAATAAAAGGCTCTCTTTAGATGCTGGTCATACTTCCGAGAAAAGTATATCGCACTTTGAGCACTAATCCCAGACACTGTCACAAAACCTTGATGTTAATGGCCATTAATCTATGGGAACCTGTTAAGGCTGTACATTTGACATTAGGACAAATAATAATAATACAAATGTATTGTTATTAGCCCTTAATCTATTACAACCACTCTAGCCCTATGCCGACTTCTGTGCAGCAAATAATGAAGTACAGTCTATAAGCTTGCAGTCATATTATAATTGAATTAAGAAAAATATGAATGAATGCGGGGAGGAAAAGCACGAAACTATAGACATATAAAGCATATGGTAACATTGTAAGCCTAAAAGGTAGCAGAACTGATTACTGCACGTCATAAAATCATTACCAATCTGGTCTATACTCTTTAGGTTATTATACGTGTCACTGTCACCACATATTTACAAATTATTTTCCCGCCAATCAAAGTATAGTCTTTTTATTTATTTAGACATACAATTTTCGCCGCAAAAATATTTTAGAGAAACTGTAAAGTTTTGACGAAGGTATTATGTGTGTTGTTACAATAGCCTCCATATGCTGTTACAATCGCCCCTTCGTCGGGGCAGATGTAACATTTGACTTGTATTCTTTGAAAATGTTTTTGAGTAATGACTTCCAAACCAGAAATTGTTACAATTGCCCCCGGTATCCTCTACTTTTTGTATTTAACAGAAAGGGATTCGACTTTCGACAATGATGATTAAAAGTATAAACAGTGCCTAACAGTTCGAAGATTTTCGACTTTTGATGAAAATTTATGAATCTTTATAGAAGAGTTAGAACTTCAGACAATTCATAATATTAGGTTATTGCCTTCCACAATGAGGCTGTGACCTTATTAATTGAGCTTTTCAGTGGATCAGATGTTTTTCTTGAAAATTCAATCACAGTTTTTGACATAAACACAAGAGCGCGCCAGAGTCCACTGTAGTCATTCAATTTGGTAGCACAAACAAAATACAATCTATATGTACAAAACATTTTACGAAATTTGCATTTCGCTGTCATTGACAGTAACTGGGGGGGGGGGGGGCTCCAGCATAACGAGAATTTAATTTATACATATAAATATAATATATATATATATTTATATATATTATATATATATAATTATTATATTGTTATTATATTTATATATAAATCCTCATAATGCTGGAGAATGTTTATATATTTTGAATGTGCCTTTGTCTCAGGTTGCACTGTTGTTTATTTTGTCATGCCAAAGGTTTTTTATTAGGCCTTTCATTCCAGTATAAGTTATCATTCAATATACAATTGTGAACTAATTGTGAACTAACCCATTACCATTAGTAAAGGCTGAATAACACCTTCCTAGGTTCCTAAACTTGAAATCTCAAATGAAATAGTTTGTGTTCCGCTGTGCCATCCGTACTTGTCATGAGGAATATGCGTTTCCAAGATGGCTGCCCCCGCAAACATTAGCAAAAGTGCAGTTGTCTCCAAAGCCGAGTACTTAAAACGTTATTTATCAGCGGATGACAATGCTAAGAAAAAGAGTGACAAGAAGACGAAAAAGAAACGTGTCAAAGTCACTGGAAGAGGGTGAGTATAGGCAGAATATGAATAAAATATGTCACTGTCGCCGTCAGTTGTTGTGTTATGCTAGCTCGAATAGCTAACGTTGTTTGTTTGCTAACAGCAACCAATGAGAACATTGCAGCCTATTCGTAATGCTTCAGTTAAGTGAACATTTGTGTTATGTAAAAAATACGACTGTAATGTTCTCCACCTTTTATATTCTGTTTGCTAGGATGAAAATAGTTGACGACGATGTAGACTGGAAACAACTAGTTACTAGTGAGGACAAAGACCATGAAGAAGAGGAGGAGGAGGAAGCTCCGGTGGTAGGTTTGCTGTCTAATGACGTTATATGGAAGGGTCTTGTTAAACTACCAGTTTAAAGGGTTCCAAACGATGGGGTGTACACATGAACCCGTTAACTCCATACCACCGCGCGTGGTCAGTTTTCAATCTCTAATTTCTAAAGCAGTAACTTTTTGTACGCTGAAAGGTTGCTGAGTTAATAGATGAGCGACCAGAAGAGGTGAAAATGCTGGAGGCCTTTCGTACTAGCACAAAGTGGAGAGTAATGGGAGGTAAGTCATCTAATTGAGTTGAGGGGAGAAGACAAGCAGTAATTTAACATTGGCATTAAAGTTTTAAAAAATATCCAGTACATTAGCATGGTTCCCAAATGTTTCTGTTAGATGATGACGAGGATGCAGAGGAAGGGGAAGAGAGAGAACGTCACGATTCGCCAGAACCCATATCGAGGACTCGATACGATTCGCCAGAACCCCTGTCAAATAAAAAGATTCGACATGATTCACCTGAGGGAATGTCAGGTAAAAAAGCTCGCAACGATTCACCTGACACATCGCCCCCAAGGAGAACTCGCCATGACTCACCAGACCTGTCTCCACGGCGACAGCATGCGGCTGCTGGTAACCTACGGCAGCGATCTCCATCGTCCTCTCGCTCCAACAAGCATTCCAACAGAGGTGAGCAACGAGAAGGCCAACAGTTAGTGAGTGAAACCTCAAATCATGTGACTTAACCCCCTCATTGCTTATCTATCTCCTTACTCCAGCCCCTGGTTATTCGTTGAGCTTCATACCTCTCATTAAATGGTTAATAGAACATTGCATTTTCCAGATTCGTCTCAAGTCGGGAAACAAAAAAGCTCGTCCTTAGCAAATGGACAGGACTACCCAGGTTCAGACCAATCCCCTCCAAGAGGGAGGGTTAAAAAAAGAAATGACTCTGACTCTGACCAATCACCTCCAAGGAAAAGGTCAACAAAAGCAGGGAAGGGCTCAGATTTCGACCAATCACCACCCAGGAGAAGACCAATGGCAGGAAAAGGCTCAGATTCCGACCAATCACCACCCAGGAGACGGCGGAGGGGAGCAGGGGGCTCAGACTCTGATCTGTCACCACCTCGCAGGCCCGACCAATCACAGGTTAGCAATACGAAGCTTGAAATTACATTTACATTGTTCCTTGATAGTTTAGTTTTTTCACAGAACTTCAAGTAAAACATTTGTCTTTAGGGTCCTAGAATGCTGTCTGGTGGGGCTGCAGGTTTAGTTTCCATCGACGTTTTAAGGAGAGAACAAGAGGAGAACCGTCGCAGAGACAAAAACAACCAGCCCTTAGAAGGTTAGCTGACACTGATGCACTTCTGTTTTGGATAATGACCTACTTCTACCCATGTATATTTTAAGGACAAAGGTCTTATCTTTTAAAGGTGCAGTATGTAAGTTTAAATTTCTAGCAATAAATTAAATTTCTGGTGTCTTTTTTATGTTTATTACATACCTCCTGGAGGATATCATTAAACCAAATGCTCAGAGAGAAGGTGCTCTATATATGAGTGCCCTGGGCCCTGTATTCAGCTTGTGAAAAATCTAGGGACGCCCGCCTATCCCAACCAATCAGGAGATTTTTGCAAGGAGTAAGGGCTACCTGCCTGTCAGTCACCTCGCGTGTGCACTCCTAGGTCCTCCTGCTTACAGCGCCACCCTCCAATCAAGCTTGTTGTTACAATTGGCGTTGCAGACAAAGGTAGCGGTTTGAACTAGTTACAAGGCGGCTGAATGTCGTGGCAAAAAACTTGGCTTGTCAAATTGCCAAGTGCAGTTTTAGAATGTTAGGAAGTATCGCGCCAGATTTGTCAAAAAGGCATTATTCGGTTACACGCAGATGTTGGATATACTCAGTAGCTATGGTGCCAATCGCAGCTAAATAAAAACGATTGTCATGCACTTGCTCATACTAACAGGGGAATACAATTATGAAATTGTGTTTTTAACGTTAGCTAACTGTATGTCGTTATTGTGGAAATGGTCATTTGTTTCTCTGCTCGTTGCTTTGTTGTGAACCACTCAGTTTTAGAGCGTTTACGATCAGACGTTCGGGATTCTTTTGTTTGTCACCTCGGAATCAGACATTGCTTTATCCGTTGTTGGTGAGAACCAAAAATATGCACAACACAAGTCAGAGAGCACACAGGCATGTGTGGGATGGGCCATTGAGAGGGATAGGAGGGACCAAATACTCAGGAGGTTGGCTTTTTTGAGTGTTGTGATTCAAATTCTTGCAATTTTTCCCCCAATTCTCTAGAACTACATACTGCACCTTTAAGGTCATGTTGCAAAACCTATACCTGAATGTTTTCTTTCTGTTCGGTACCAGACGCGTCACGTAATGCCCAGACGATCTTCAGAGACAAAGGTGGTAAACGGAGGGACCTGGAGTCCGAGAGAGAGGAGCAACGAAGGAAGGCCGGAGAAAAGGCAGAGAGAGATGAGAAATATGCTCAGTGGGGGAAAGGGTAAAGGAATGTGTTTCTCTGGAGTTTGAAGTGTGGAGGTTGAAACATTTTGTCTGAGGATTTCAACATTGTGGTGTGTATGTGTATGTAGGCTTGCCCAGAGTAAAATGCAGCAGGAGAACATCGAGAGCGCCATGCTGGAGTCTGAGAAGCCGCTGGCACGTCACCGTGACGACGAGGACCTGGACCGCATGTTGAGAGAGCAGCTCAGGGATGGAGATCCCATGGCAGCCATGCTACAACGCAAGAGGGACCGAGACGCCAAGCTACGTGGGGTCAAAGGTTAGTCAGGGCACATCTTTAATCGTAGCCACAACCTTTCTCAGATTCTGTTAAATACTATGATGTCATCTCTGTGCATTGTGTCATCACCCTACAGCTGCTGACGGCGCTGTGTAATTTTTTTTATTTAACTTTTCAGAGAAACCTCGATACAAAGGCCCGATGCCGCCTCCAAACCGCTTCAATCTTCCACCTGGCTACCGTTGGGACGGAGTGGACAGGTAATCAAAAGAAGATTATGAGTGAGATTTTCATTTGGACCTTACAGCCTTCCCTGCGTTTGCCTGTCATTTTAAACTTTAACGATTGTGTGTGTGTGTGTGTGTGTGTGCGTGTGCGTGTGTGTGTGTTTGCACCCTTAGGTCTAATGGGTTCGAGCAGAAGCGCTACACCAGAATGGCAGATAAGAAGGCGGTTCAGGACATGGCTTACAAGTGGAGTGTAGAGGATATGTAACCTGACAGTTAGGGGGTTGTCGAAGGAGAGGGTTAGGGGGGCTGTTGTCGAAGGAGAGGGTTAGGGTTAGGGGGGCTGTTGTCGAAGCAGAGGGTTCATGTCTCACTGCTGGACTACGGGCAACAACGCAGAAAAAAAAGAACTTCCCTCAGTAAATTAAAGACTGATTGTTTTAAAATGCAGGAAACCCATCTCCAAATCTGCACATACACACACACACACACACACATACAATGTGGAGTGTTAACATAAATTATATGGTAAACTTTTTTTATTACCCCTGCAATGGACAAGTGTTGTAAATGGTGGTCTAACATACAGGTGTTGTTACTGTACATAATTACATGATTCATATATGTTCAGTTCATTGCATCTAGATGGTTGTATTTTTTCAACATTTGAACCATGTAAACTCAGAGCCAGCACAGATACTTGCTATTTCCCCTCCCCCTGATGTTTTATTAAATAACAATAGTTTTGTATCATGAAGTTGTGTGCTTAGTTACTGTATATACATTTGTTACAGTATTTGTTTAGTTACATATTGGGGTTTAATATGTCCTTAGTCAGTCATGGTAAAATGGACATCATTGCAGACCAAAACATCAGGTTAGCCACACATGAAACACCTGAAATTGGTCAGTTTGTATGAAATAAATTACTATTGAAGTAACCATAAGACATTGAAAAATTGATTCTTTATAAAGAAGCTAATTAATTAGTAACTAGGTATTGTTATTATAATAAAATTGTCTAGTTGGGTCAGGCTGAATCAAGGTGGATCTAGATAGGTTAAGTTGGGTCAGGCTTAGTTTAGCTGGGTTAGTCTTGCAGGGTCAGGCTTAGTTTTAGATGGGTTAGTCTTGCTGGGTCAGGCTTAGTTTAGCTGGGTCAGGGTTAGTCTTGCTGGGTCGTGCTTAGTCTGGCTGGGGTACAGGTGGGTCTGTCATTCAGGATGAAAACTTGTTTGTCTAGACCAGTTGGCCCTCAGTCTGGTGGGGCGTCGACTTCCTGATACTATCCAACCTGGGAAGGCTTCTCTCTGCACTGTCCTGAATTCGGTTCTGTAAATAGACACACACAAAACACATTATAAGATAGTAGCTTTGGCACATCTTGTTGTGATATAGCTATAATGAACATGACGTATCTTTTATTTTTTCAGCAAATCATTAGAAATCGATAACATGTAATTGACCTGAGCGCACGGTTGATAGCGATGTTGTCTGGCTGTGGATAGACGGGGCTTCTTCTTCTGCAGGGGACTAAAGGAGGGAGGAAGTCGTGCTGGTACAGAGATTTCATGTACCTTTCTTCTTCTCTTGCGCCTTTTGTTTTCCCTCTCTCCGTGGTTTCAACGCTCACCCGACCCGTGCTTTCTCTCATCCTGTTTTCTCCCGGTTCACTGACTTCGTCTTTTTCTCTCTTTCGCCTAGAGTTTGTTGATGCTCTCTCTTGAGGTTAGAGATGGTAGGAATCCAGCTGAGTGTTTTTTTAAACTAGGCATTCCTGGTTAATCTATCACTTTCCCATATGAGGTAATTTAATCTTACACATTTTTTGTGATATAACAAACTATGTATTTTGTATTATACGTCCAATTGACTGTAAGTATTTACCAGCCAGTTTTGGCTTTACCCAAACAAAGCCCAGACAATGTCAAAAGTTTACCGTCTGTGGATGTTCTTCCTTGCAGACTCATGCCTCTCACTCGTTGCGACCCTGGCTTCGAGCTAAAGTCTCTGCCTGAAGTTGTCTCCATTTTATAAGGAGGGTCTGGATATAGAAGTAAACCTTGAAAAAAAATTCACACAAAGGAAAATGTGGAAACTGGAGTATGTTTTGTAGGTAAAAGGTTAAGCTTTCTCATCCGTAAGTGTGGCAATGCAAAAAGGCTTTAATTACCTGCTGTTGTGTTTCAACTCATTTAACTATCAAGAACACAGACGGAGGCCGAGTACAAGTTTCAATACTTGATCGCTTTACTTACGAACGTCTTATCCATTACTCGTGCAGACCTAACTAACTAGTTTTTCCCCCCAGCATGCTTAGTGTAGCCAAAATAACCATAGGCACTCTTTAATAACGCACAGCTCATTCACACATTGCTTAGTACATGATACCTGCGATTGAAGGTAGCTCTCCTCGATACGGTCGAGTTCGTTGGAGCTGGGACAAGAGGTGGGAACGCTCCAGGGATACATTGTTGGTCTGGATAACCCCTCTGGGGAGTGGACCAGTGTCACTCTGATGATGCTTCGTCATCATCAACTGTAGATGAAGAGCGACAGCTAGAAATAAGCAGACACATGTTCTGAAGGCAGTAAACTGTCATGATTCAATTTAATCTTTACTGATTATATAGCTCATTTAGTTTTCATGTTACATTGCTCAATCTTTTAATTATATATTATTATCTATGCATTATTGTCTAAAACTACTAAGCATGAAGGAAATTCAAAGGCAAAATGTACTGTGCTTTTCTTTTGTTGCGAGCAAATAAGTTTGGAGTGTAAAATGTAGCTTACCTTACATTAGGGTTACATAGTAAATTCTTGGAACAAAATGCACTATAAGAAGATGTTGTCCAATACCTCGTAGCTTATCAACATTCTTTTTAAAACGTGTTTGTTTGTGTGTGAATGTGTGTTTGTGTGTCAGGCTTGTTTGCTGCGGTTGGCATGGTGTTCCATTGTGTTACAGTAAAGTGGCAGGTTTCTATAGGGCCTTTTAAACAATGAAACAGTTGGACATCTTTCTCAGAGCAGTGGCTTTGCTGTGGTCATTCTGAACTAAACTGCCAAGAATAATGTTTTAGAATCTGGAAGGAATACTAAAAGAGTGACAGTCTGCAGGAACTATTGTGTTATTATGTATATACATATTTCATGCCTTATATATGTTATTGGAATTTAGAAATACTTTATTAATTCATATTGAGGCAAACACGGAAGTAAATTACATTGCATTGATTGACAAAAAAAAATCAGTTTACATATGGTGACAGGTGAGTTATGGTCCATGAGTTAAAATGACAATGCATTACTACAATCAAGCACTGAACCTACCATGTTGCTATTGAATTGATTTGATATGAGCACTTAAGAAAACTGGTCAGAGCACTTCTCCACCCAGCATGGCTAAATCTACGAGGTGGGGAAAAGCAAAAAGCCAGTGAGGGTGGAGTCAGTGCGACCCGGTCTACCCGTGATCGTTGACCCTTTGACGGTTTGAACCGACACCTTGTCGTTACGATCGAGTTCCAGCACCACCGATCCGGAAGTCAAGAACGTGTAGGACGACCTGTCGCAGAAGCTCACTAGAGGCTGGGTGCCCTTGTTGATCCTGAGACACACCTCTCCTGGCCTAGCGGACACGTGATAAACAAAGAAATACACCCCCTTGATGGGACATTGAAACTCTCCGTTTGGCAGCGGATCGCCGTGCTGGGGCATTAAAGACCTTTCGAAGGTCAAAGTGGCTCCGTTAGAGGCTGCGCCTGTGCTC
Organism: Galaxias brevipinnis; assembly: GCA_036023535.2. Taxonomy (NCBI): domain Eukaryota; kingdom Metazoa; phylum Chordata; class Actinopteri; order Galaxiiformes; family Galaxiidae; genus Galaxias; species Galaxias brevipinnis. The sequence continues at coordinate 5,961 of JAVQIZ010158247.1, read as the reverse complement.
CGCTGGAAGGAGAAGAAGGACTTTGGCACGTTGCTGGAGGCTGTTATTGCTCCCATCTCGCCAGGGGGACCAGGAGGGCCTGCGGGGCCGGTCTCACCTGGATCTCCCTTCGGACCGGATCGCCCTGGCGAACCAGGTTTCCCTTTCAAACCCTTTAAGTCTTGACCGGCCTCACCTGCATGCGTGCGCGCACACACACACACACACACACACACACACACAGTGAAAATAAGCATCAATGATCCTAAGGTAAGATTTATTTTAAATTTTTTTAATGTCTTGAGTGTACATCAATACACTCTGGAAGATCCCAAATCCTCAACTCAATAGATTTAGTTACATACACAGTACTATATGTTTGTAGTAAGTTTACACAATTCCCAGTCTAGTATATGTGTGTGAAAAACAGGCATTTGAATGATCTTACCTGGATCACCCAACTCTCCTTTGGGTCCGTTTCTCCCATTGGTTCCGTGGTTTCCAGGGATACCAGGGACCCCTGGGTACCCCCTATTTGCAGAGCAGGTCTGCGGGTTGACAGGGGTCATGATGTAAGTCATCATGCTGAATATAACCATGGCGATTCTCCACCTCATCCACTGGAGAGCATAAGATGCATAAACACACTCACAACTTAAAGCACTTTTTATCACGTCTTGGGAAAGAGATTATTGCATTTAGAGATTTGGATACAGAGATGATATATTTCCTAAGGTTTTTTTTTCTACAGCACTTAGGGAAAAAACAATAAAATGCTCTATTTTTTTTTTATATAGGATTATCGTTAGTTGAATATAGTACCAGTCGACAAGAAAGGTAATAATCGGTTGCACAAACGTAAAAACCTTTTTTTTCCCCATTTTAGATTTGGGCCGCTTCTGTGTGGCGCCTGTCATTCAAATCATTGTGATACATACTTTAGTCATGCGGCATAGCCATATATCACCGACTTCTGATGTAGAAAGCTAAGCAGTAGTATTGACATTCTCTCACCATTTGCATGTTGTTTTTATTGTTGTTTTTTTTGTTCTGTGATGATCAAGATTTTTCCAGTTCGTTTGTGAGATAGTGAGATCCTTGAAGCAGACTGGGTAGTCAGAATGAACAAACAATAATGGCTGATGGATGGAAAGAAAATGGATAATCTGTTTTGTATTTTGGGGAAGGGCACCTAAAAGCAGAAGAGAAACCAGGGTAATGTGAGGTCAAGGACAAATGCTGACATGACATAAAGGTTCTTCTCATCATGTTTTTCACATTTTCGGTTTTACTGTTCTGCTGCTACTATCTTGTAATTGCAATCTATTTTGTTATTGTTCTTTTTAATATATTTTCTACGTGTACAATATTCTGCCGTGATAGATGAGGATGTTGATACTCAGCAAAGTTCCACAAAAATATATTTTTTATGACTTGATTTTTCCAACAAGGCTTTGAGGTAAAATATCATATATTTATGACCAATGAAATAAAACAAAAATGACACTTTTAACATTTTAATCATAAGATCTCTTTATTGTTCATTATCAATATCATAACATGTAGGATGTTTATGTTTCAAAGCAACATTTTAATCTAGTTTTTTTACTCAAAGATTCATAGGTAGTATACACCACGTGTGTGTAATATGATAGAAGTGCGTGTGCAGAGGATCAGAGGGCGTGGATCAGAAACCCAGAGAAGACGCTGTTCCCCTCAACCTGGCTGGTCATTCCAATGTTGTCATTAGTCTCCAGCCAAACCTGCTGTCCCTGCCTCAGGTAGACAGCCAGCCCGCCCGAGCTCACCTGAAACGGGGAGTGGTTTGGGAGACCCAATAGGTTACAAAGCATGAGAGACATATATTTTTTTTAATTGTTAGATAATCTGTATATATGTATCTGTTGCAGCGTTAGTCTATATTTATATCTATATCTGTATATCTAGTATATCTATATCTGTGGTGGTGATAATCTATGTCCATATATCTATATCTGTGGTGGTGATAATCTATATCCATATATCTGTATATCTAGTATATCTATATCTGTGATGGTGGAGGTCCCACCTCTCTGGGATGTCTCTCGCCATCCTGTTCATCCCGTTGGTCACAGAAGGCGGCCATGATGGCTCCATCAACTTTAAATAAGAGACAGAGTTTATCCTTTTCAGACGCGTGGTACACAAAGTAGTACGACCCCGGAATGGTACATCTATAGCACACACAAAAAAAAGAGATCTTACAGTGCTGTTCTGAATACATCTGAATTGGATAGAGAGAAGTCAGAGAGAGAGAGGAAAAGTGGGATAGACTTACGTGAAGCGCCCTGTAGCTGTGTCAAAGTCGGCGTTGTAGTTGGTGATTTCTTTGGTGAAAAGCACAGGGCTGGACTTTGCTGGTGGTGAAAATGTTATCCGGGCATAACTGAAAGCCGACTTTGCCCTACCTCTTGTGAGCGTTCCCGGTTGACCTGGAGCACCTGGTGGACCTAGTCCTCCTCTGCCCCCCCTGTCTCCACTCATGCCCCGCTTACCAGGTAAGCCTTGAGTACCTGGCAACCCCGCCGCCCCCATCAGTGGGCCTTTACCTGGCCCTGCCGCCACACCTGAGGAAGCCAGGAACATAGGTGTAGCAGAAAGTAGGTCATATTATGTCAAGGTACGTACAAACAATTATAGTGTGTCCATGTGTGTACATACGTGTGCGTGCGTGTGTGTGAGCGAGTGTGTGTGAGCGTGTGTGTGTGTGCGTGCGTGTGTCTGTGAGCGTGTGTGTGTGCGTGCGTGTGTCTGTGAGCGTGTGTGTGTGTGTGTGTGTGTGTGTGTGTGTGTGAGCGTGTGTGTGTGTGTGTGCTACCTGGTACTCCTTTCTCCCCTTTCTCTCCATCTAGTCCGTCTCTGCCTGGTAACCCTGGGATACCAGGTAGACCAGGTGTCCCTACTGACGAACAGGTCTCCATGGAAACGTAGGGAGGGAGAGCCAATAAGAGCAGAGCTCCCGTCAGCACACACAGAAAGACCATTTTAACTCTAGAAAAAAGACGAGAGGATTTCAACAGTTCAAGTAAAGAAACAAATTAGACATTTAGGTTTCACTTCATTTAAAATGACACAAACAAGATCCAATTAAAAAATTTCCAAAACTGTCATTCAAACAGAACCAACCGACTTACCTGCGAGTCGACAGCAGATGTAATAAGGGTTGAACTTACTAAGTGGAGAAAAGAAGAAGAAGAATGCAGTGTGTTTGTCATAATCTCATGTTCCCAGAGAGAAAGCGGACTTGGAGTCTTGTTGAGAGGAGCACTGTCAGCAAGTTTCACTTCTCCAAGACTCCTCAGTGTTATCTGCCGGTGTATAAACTCATGCTACTATGGTGTACAGCTGTGCCGCTCCTCTCACAATATACTCTACGTATATGGGTTGTTTATTATTGTTTGTTCGTATTTTTTTATTTTTTTATTTTTTACATATATACTTCATTTTTTTTAAGTGCACTGTTGCAGGTGCCTGAGACCCAAGAATGTTGTGTATTGGACAATACAAATCTTGAATCTGAATCTTGAATCTTGAATCTCTGTAGGAAGAACAATGGTGTTCAATACAACTGATCCCCCCAAAGCGTCCTCCTTCACTAACAATGATAATTACCAATGAACTACAAATACAACAACTTTATATCTACATTCAGACACAATTTTTATTTTATTTTAATAGTTCAGTTCTCCATTGACTAATAAAAAAATTAAGTCCAAATGCTATATTAAAATAAAATCTATTACTATATTTAGATTTAATTTAAACATTTTACAATGTAAGTGAGGCCTTTACAGCTAACCAACTCTTTAAGTTTATTGCCATAACACAATGGCAATCACTTACACAATTACAGGCAACTGTTTTTGAGCATGGTAACATTTTCCTAGAATAATTGACCACAATTGATCTGGTTTGAAAAAAAGATTTAAAAAAGATATCATGCTACATCATGTGATTTTATTTTAGAGAAGTCACAAACTACATTTACACTGCTGAGTTACAATATACGCATATGGGATTTAGTGACAAAACGTGTCAGGTTAAAGCCATTCCCATGTTCAGTGTGAGAACAAGCCTGACCCCATGAGATTGGGATTAAGTTGTGAAGAGCAGAAAACCATTGAAAACAATCTGCTTCTCTTCATTGTCATTTCTGACGTTATTGTCTTGTTTTTCAAAAAAAGATTCCAGCCACACCCTCTGGTTCCCTGTCAATTTCAATATGGCACCACCTGATAAAACCTGGAACAGAAGAGAGAAACTCCACTTATTTTTAATTTTGTTACAGTCACTTATAAATAATGTGTATATGTTATTGAAATACTGTAGATATATTGAAGACATCTTTCTACAAATAAAAAGGATTGGTTTATACTCAATAACCATCATATCCACAAACGTACCTGCGCGTTGGACTTGCTGTTGTAATCGCAGAAACCCAGGTTTGGGTCATTGTCACCGCTGCTCTTCAGTTTCAGACACATGCTCACCTTCACCGCACACACACACAGAAACACACACAGAGTTTGTCCGGAAACGTTTGTTTTAACATACTACATATTAAAGATGAACTGATAAACAGAGCGGTGTGTTTGTGTTTACCTTGGCTTCAGCATGGAACACAAAGTAGTAGACCCCGGTGACCGGAGCAGTAAAAACACCAGACCCCAAGTTAAAGCTTCGCTGTGTGTTAACAATGGCCTTCTGAAAAGTGACTTTGTGCTGGTAGACTGGGTAAGATCTTTGGGTTCGGACTACGGAGAAGGCTGCCTGAGACTGGTCGGAGGAGTCGACGAGGTTGCCAGCCGGCCCTGGAGGGCCGATCGGGCCAGGATCCCCTTCGGGCCCCAAATCTCCACGGTAGCCTTTGGGACCTATGGCCCCGGTCGGACCTTGAGGCCCCAGATTCCCCTTCAAGGCTGGATCCACCGAAATCACTGTTTATGAAGACAGGTGAAACAAAAAAATACACACAGTACTGTGAATACGTTTTAGACAGGGGATGCTGTTTTGAAGGTGAAGGGTGGTCACACCAAATGTTGATTTGATACAGATTTGCTTCTCCCGCCCTCACTTTGTATTTTATGAATCAATAAAAAAATAAACAATTAACATTTATATTTATATGTGTTTTTTTTCTAACTTTAAAGACTTCACACCTGCCTAAAACATTTGCACAGTACTGTATATTTTTTGCCCTGTTTTTTTACACTGATACTAAATTATAACCCAATCTACATTATTAACATATGCTAAAGGAAACATTAAAAAACGTTTAAGTGAAAAGTTTAAATATATTTATTTTATTTACCCAGATTTTGCCCTGCTACTAAATAACAAAAAAAAAATCTACAATTTTATTGTTTATAATAACTGTAATAACATTCTAACAATAAGGTTAACAATCCCTCCCCCCACTGATGTTTACCTGGATCTCCTTTGTCGCCCTTTGGTCCTTGTCTCCCATCCCTGCCAGGTGTTCCTGCCTCTCCTGGTTTGCCATCCCTCACCTGGCAGTTGCTGTCCTGACACCTCACAAAGGACAGGGCCATGACCACACACACCAGCACCCACAGCCAAGATAAGCCTCCCATGTCCACGGACTCTGTGGGTCAAGACCAACGACATCACAACTACACTTCAATGCTTGTCTTTTTAAACAAAAAACTAAAAAAATACAATTACGAAACTTTTTTTACCCTAATAAAAAGATTTATAAGGGTTAGACAAGACAGAGCAAGAGGCATGAGACCGGCTTCCCTGTAAAACCAAAAAGTGTATTTACTTACCAAATTATTCTTTTTGCGTAGAAGATGTCTTCTATTTGGCTGTTGGCTGTTCCTCTTTTGATTTAGTTCAGGGAGTAAGCAGATCAACTATGTAACTGCTGTTTTACTCTCTCTCTCTCTCTCTCTCTCTCTCTCTCTCTCTCTCTCTCTCTCT
>JAVQIZ010158239.1:0-25790 GCA_036023535.2 Galaxias brevipinnis | reverse complement strand
CGCCCCCACTGCCCACCCACCCCCCCGACCTCCACCTCTTCCGTGAAAGCTCTGGGAGAGATGTACGGCGGCTAAGCCGGCCAGACCTCCCCTGGCTCCGCTAAGCAATCACAGTGTGTTAGCTGCCGCTGCGTCTGCGTCGCCGCTCTCACTCCTTCCGTGTGGTGTGACCCACATTCGCCACCCGCGTTTGTGGTGCTCGAAGCAGCAACAAGCAGGCGACAGGGAGGCGAGTCCTGTTTTCGCCTGGCTTAGGCCCACGTGCCATGACGTCCATCAATGCGCAGGTTCCCTAGGTCTCTCCACACGCCACACTACTTACAGGAGCCGGCACGTAGTAATGGTGTTAACCCCCCCCCCCTGTCTGCATCGACTAGAGCTACAGGGACCTGGCCATTTGAATAATCAAAGAGTTTCAAATGGTTTCGGCGAACATCGTTCAGGGGGTTCTGCTACCCAGTGTCATTGTGTCCATTCACACAAGTGGTCATTTTAAATGGTCCTCACACACCATATCGCTCACACACACACACACACACACACACACACACAGAGAGAGACACAAATGCAAAATGGACACAGACACACACATAAATGCTACTAAAAGCAATTGGGTTTGTGAGCACCACCTCTGAGAAAAACAACGGGGGGAAATGGAGAGTAATTGTCTGAGGCGGTCCTCTGTGTGTTCCTGTTGTTGCCGATCTCGTACGAGCCACATCCACCCCTCTCGGAGCCCTTAGCCGCAGAGATAATGAAAGGCTTGTTTTTCAGTACCACAGCCTTATCTAATAGACGGCTGAATCATCAAGTCACCAACCCAGATTATACAATAAAGAGCATCTCAAAGGAGGTGTTGTATGCCACTGAACTCTGCGAAACGCTGTGAAAATGAATGCAAATTCACTCCGTGAGACCGACTTTAAAACTGATCGGAACCCAAACTCTGTGAAACTGCATTGAAATAAACCAATCAGTGAAACAAATCTGAAACTGAACTAAAACTCACACGCACTCTGTGGAGCTGACCTGAAACTGTACTGAGCTGAACTGAGCTAGCGTTTGTCGAATTAAGCCGAGTTGAACTTTGTCGTGCCAGCCTGGCCTAGTTAACTGCTGGCAGAGGCATCTGAGATCCAAAGCGTTGAGCCAAACAAACATAGTCCTGCTGCGTGAAGGGTAATGAGGCAGAGCATTTGCGAAAGTGACGACAGAAAGCAACGGCAGACCAACAAACAATAATGCATCGGGGTTGTAAAATATTCAACCAGGTCGTTGTAAGTAAACAGTGTACACACAACAGGCAGGCTGAATGGAAAAGGGTTTTGTCGCTGTGCTATTGCATTGCGCCCTCTCTACTCCTTAGTGGAGCACACTTTATCTGTTCGCACACTTTTGTTTTTTATCCATCTTTGGCTCGGTGTCTGTGTCTTTCTCCCTCCGTTTTCTCTCTCTTTGACACAGTAGCGTGCATACAAAACACTGACACTCCGTAACATATTGGAGGGTGCGACAGGGCTTGAGAGGGGTCACTAGAAGGGACGATATTTTCCTCCGTCACACGTTTTCCTCCTCCTATGACCATCTGTCCCCCTGGCAGCACTAGCTCGCCCTTTCCCGAGGTTAGCCCCACTATGGGCAGTTAGCTAAGCAGCCATTTAAAGCACAGGTGGGGTGTAGAGAGGCGATGGCTGTCGGTCGGAGTGGGGTGGCTGGGTTTGCAATAAAGAGAACTACAGGGCATTATAGGTTTACTCTAAGAAAGTAATAAAAGAAAAAACAAGTCAAAAAGAAATACGTTTATATATTTATATCAAGAGACAAAGGTTACCCCACACCACCGGCAGACAGTGAGTGAAGAGACAAACAGAGGAGGGGTGGAAATAGGTATATGGGGAAATAAAAAGAAAATAGTAGGAGTGGAGGGATGGTACGTGGGGGGTGGGAGGGAGGGGAGGGGGGGGACTGGGAAATTTGGAAGAGAACAGCAGGTAGCGAGAAAAGAGAAGACAGAAATGGAGATGCAAAGTGTGAAAGAGTCTGCGAGCCAGAGGGAGGAGGAGGCACCGAAAAACAAGGGTGAGGAGGAACATTTGAAAACGAGGCACCGACGGGAGACCCATTCTACCTCATCGGATGGCAGAATTACTGATAAGCAGGGACGAGCCGGGCTCTAGATAGCTCCCGCTTCATTCCCTGCGCTCAAGCTGAGATAGAAAATGAATACTGACAGACAAAAAAAAAAAAAAAAAAAACACGACAGAAAGAAAGAATTGAGAGAGAGAGAAAAGAAAAAGAAGAGGAAAAAAAAACTCGACATGAATATCACAGTGGTGTTGAGTCTGAATGCATAGCTTGGCTTTTCATCCATCCCAGCACCACACACAGAGGCCTTCTCTAAATCTTAATAACTAGGGGGGAGTGGACTACAATGGGGCTGTGTTAATTAGGTTTCTCCATGCAGAATCTCCCCCCAGGGGGGGCTGGAGGGGCTGGCGAAGCAGGCGTTGGTACAGAGAAGGGGCGTGAGCTTCGCCTTAGCAGCAGAACGATTTACGGAGGGAGCTGTCGAACGGTGCCACCCAAGGTCTGGGCAATGGTCCCACGTTCTCATGGTTACCCAAAGACCAGGCTGGCATCCCCTACTAGTGCCACCCCCTCTCAGACACTACAGAGGCCGGGGATTACGCACGCACAGACACACACACACACACACACACACACACACATACACATAATCGAACACATTAACACACACTCACTCACATATACACACACACACACATTAACACACACGCACATTCACAAACAAATTCACATTCACGCTCACATTGCATACACAAAGCATAAGCAAAATAGTCCTTTAATCATAAGCGGGTGTACGTTAAGACACTACCACTTCTGCCCGCCCACTCAAATCACACACACACACACACACACGCACACACACATTAACACTCAAACATACTTCATTCACCAAACACAAAAGCCCAACACAAATACCAACACACACACAACCAGAAACCTCCTTGAAATCCCCTTTTAGCACTATGTCTCACCAATTGGGAAAGAAAGCACCAAAATCAATGGTCCTCTTCAACCACAATGCCACTTGTCAGTCATTCCTAACAGTATCAACCCTAATTGTGCATTGGCTAATGTGCATGTGTGTGTTTGTGTGTGTTTGTGTGAATGTGTGTATGTCTGCATGCGCCCCCTTTGCTAAGTGGGACTGAGGGCCCGTTATAGCTGTCTCAGTGTGGGGGCCTCCCTTGGCACACAAACACAAATTAGCTGAGGGAAGGCGGCTGTGGCGGAAAGCTTCTCAGCAGACGACGCCTCTTAATATTCTCTTCAGGTCCATTAAGGCTCCGAGAGATTGGCCTGGATTGATTGTTTGTGCTTGATATTACCAGGGCCTTGGAGGACAGACAGGCTGCGAGACGAAAATTAAAGGTGGCATTCGGTGAGGCCCAAGGAATTGGACAATTAAATACAAACCTGCACGTTATTATCATCTGGCCAACAAGGAATGATGAGCACAGTCATGACCCAATTAGTGAATGCTTATTGCCATTTATGTCTAGCTTTAGGCCAGTCGTTTTTTTTTTCGTTTTTTTTTTTTCTGGTTCCGTATTGAGATTTGGTGACTGGCTCATCTTTTTTCTTTCCCCAGCTTGATTTTGACAAGGTGAGAAGAATGTGTCTCGCGATTGGAGTGGAGAGGAACAGCGGACCGTTTGTCATGGACCTGCACTGTAATCTCATCTGCTGTATCAAGAACGATGTCCTCCTCCACTCCAAAAACCTATCCTTCTGGAAGAGAAAATGTTTTGTTTTAAACATCGTTAGATCAAGGTAAATCCTAGATATAGGAGTGTTTACCCTTTCAAAAAAAACACATTATTTCTTCAAAGATGTCACATTTTTTTTTTGCTTTCAGGTTCACGACAGAGGTTTTTTACATGAACCCATCAGACACAAATGGACGCAATTCATTAAAAGTGCCATTCAGCTTGTGTAGTGCACAAAGTCTAAGGATTTAAACTGGTGTGGTGAACAGACCTCAAGACCGAGAGAATTTCAAGTTTGGACTGACGCAAACCAGTCAGAATAAACGCTATATTGAAATACATCCGATATAAAAAAAAAAACAATTCTTTGTGCATTCATATAGTGGATTAACAGAAAGGTTAAACGGATAGGGCCCCCCTTCTGCTCCCTGATATTCATCAGTCCAGCCTGACCGCCTATCTCTGTGCTAATACATCCTCTGTGTTCTGCTCTGCGTATGAATATGCTCCCCAGGGGGGCAGCGGGTTTATTAATAAACAGACACGCGGCCTGGACGGAGCATCCTTCCTGGTGGGATGTTGTAGACCAGAACAAGGAAGCCTCTGATCTGCGCTTTCAGTGTGAGTGAGTGTGTGTGTGTGTGTGTGTCTTTGAAACCAGGCCCCGTGGTAAAAAAAAAGGGGGGGTGATATGCCGTACACACACACACACACACACACACACACAAATGTGTGCTGATTGATCCACGCTTACGTACATGTGCAGAGACTCTCTCTCTCTCACACACACACACACACACACACACACACACTGTTCATAGAGCATTCCTTGTGATTTGCCTCGGGGGCTCCCCTAGTCCGGAGTCTCTTGCTCTGAAGGAGCCTCATTGTTGGCAGGGGCCGTGCTGACGTCCTCTTCCTGGGACACAGAGGACACCCCACCGGGCATGCCGAGAGAGGGAGAGAAAAGAACAGAGATATAGATATATAGAGAGAGAGACAGGGAGAGAGAGAGATAAGACGAGAGAGAGAGAGAGAGAGAGAGAGAGAGAGAGAGAGAGGGAGGTGGCTAGACACACTGATCTGCAGCTGAAGCTTTTTAAAGATCAGAAGGGAGTGTGGGGAGGAAGGAGGGGAGGAAGGAGGCTAGGAGGAGGGCAAACTGGGGCCGCCAGCAGTGGAGATATGAGACCGCTCGCTCCAACACCCAGCGTGCCCACTGCATAACTCTCAGTGTGGCTCTGATAGTATCTCCCAGTGATACACTGTAATGTTGCATCCCACAAGGATGGCGAGGATTGGCATGGAAATGAAAACCAACAATAAAACACAAAATGTCTTTATACAGGGATTCTTATCTTTTGCATGTTACGTCTCCCAAGTTGTGAAATCTATTTAAAATCAATTTGCGATGGGCTTGTTGGTTGTCTCTGGTGCCGATCTGAAAACACTTTTTTTTTATGTTTTATTTTGCTCTGAGGTTGGGCTCCCAGGTAATAGGCTATTCCCTCGGCACTTCCTCCAGCGCTTTAGCCATTAGACAGAAGATGTCAATTGCCCAATGGACCTTCTCACCTAGAGTGCATCCATGGCAACCGTAAACCTGCCTGAAAACGCACTATCCTTCGCCGTCCTCTTCAGGTATCCAAGGCGACACATGAATGTCACGGAGTGAACACGCGCACATGAAAGTACACAAAAAAATAAATAAAGTTTATGGGGGTGGGAGGGGAGGGGAGGGGGGGGGTTAAAAAAAATAAAGTTCTGTGAGGAAATAGAAAATATATGGGGGTGCGTATTTCCATTATCGGGCCACGTTATCGGCGGAGAGGAGGTTGTGGAGAGCAGGGAAGCACGGATGTGTCTCTCTGTGTGTGCAGGGAGATAGCAGTGGAAACCAATTTTCCTTCCCCTTCAATACCCCAACTGATTCTGCCCCTGGCAAGTCTGCCCAACCAGGACTAAATCATTTCATCTAAATAAGCTAGCCAAATGTTGTACACCTCTGCATATTATTGAGTGGTGATAAGGGCGCCCGTTCACTATTCCCAGCAAAACATCTTTCTCTCTCACGCTCTTTTCTCTCTCTCTCTCTCTCTCTCTCTCTCTCTCATACACTCTCGTTCTCTCTCACTCTCATATACTCTCATTCTCTCTTACTCTCTATCTCACTCTCTTTCACTCTCTTTCTTTCTCTCACGCAGACACACACACTCTCTCTCTCTCTCTCTTTCGCTCTCTCTCTCATTCTTTTCTTCTTTTCCCATGAACAAAGATGAGTGGCGCGGTGTGCTGCTGTGTGTGAATGTGCAGAGATAGGAAGAGCCAACCCTGGGAGAGGGTATTTTAAAACCCTGCCATCCCTTACACCCTCGACGATAAAACAACAGACAAGCCATATTTTATGTTTGCGTTAAATATTCCCATGTGCGGCACCTCTATGACAGCTTATTCCCAGGCAGATTTATCACATGTTTTATCTGCTCAGCTCACCGCAACTCGCAGACAAAGGCAAGAGAAACACCAAAGCTAACACGCTAGCTTGCTGACGCCCCAGTCAAGAGACAGAGCATGCGATCAATACAAATCTGCAGCCTATACATTGGACACGAGTGGCTTGACACACACCCTCCCCAAAGGCTCTAAATATATATCACAACTACTCATATAATTATGTTCCAAAAGAACATTATTTGTCAGTTCATTTTCCCACTCCAACTTGTTTTCTGCCAGGGAGAATTCAAAGGCGTCGATTCAGTAATACAACTTAAACATAACCTAAATTGACGAAATCGACAAACGATTTGGAGCAATGAAGCTGCATTTCACTGTCATATAACATTATTATATTAGACATCATTAAATCAATCAAACACAAAGACAAAATTAATTGATCAAGGTAGTTATGGTTTTAGCCCGGTGACATGGAGGGAAGTCATTGGTCAAGCCGAAGGACCAATTACGTGCCATCTATGACGTACCTGTAATCACCTGACCTACGTCAATCTAAGTCATTTTGCCGTGTGGCAAATAAGAATTCTGTGTATTTGAGCATTTTATCTTGAGCCTTTCCGTGTTGCAATTGGAAATGGTTTCTATAGCGCAGTGAGTCATGCATCGTCTGTGAAAGTCAGCATTGTGTGACAATGTAGCCTAACGTATCATACATAAAGCCTCCACTACACTCTTCATGAAAAGGCAACGACAGGAACCCAAGAAGCCAAAAGGCTTACTCTGACTCTCTTTTTCTGTCCCTGATGTTCTCTCCCCTCCCCTGCTTGTCCCTTTCAGTATTGCTCTCTCCTTCTCTCTCTCGCACTCTCTCTTGCTTTCTCTCTTTCTTTCTATCTCCTCCTCTCTCTTTCCTTCTCTCTCCCTCTCTTTCTCTCTTTTTCTATCGCTCTCTCCTTCTCTGTATTTCTCTCTATTTCACTCTTTCTTTCTTTCTTTCTTTCTTTCTTTCTTTCTCTCCCCTTCTCTCTCTCTCTCTATCCCATTCTTCTGCCCTTCTCTCCTGTGTCTTTCTCTCTGTGAATCTCTCTTTCTCTCTCTCTCTCTCCCTCTCTCTCCATGACTCATAACAACCTAACCGCAAACAATCAACAGGAGAAAGGGAGGGAAAATAAAATAAATTAATAAAATGGGACTATTGCCCGCAGCAGCGAGGGAGACGGTGGAACTTCCCCACCAGTACAATCACAAGATCATCTACATACATTTAGACTCAATCACCTCCCCGGCCTCTGACTGGCTGCAGTGTAACCGCAGCCTGGAGGGGGTCTGATTAAGGACAAAGCCACTAAATCACTCCCGAAATAGAGTCCAATAGGTTTCTGCTTATAGATTTTTTTTATTTTCTTATTTTGCGACAGGACTCCCAGACTAATATTCCCTGGCTGGCAGTGGTGATTTGACTAGGCTTACTAAAGTGTAGGAGGGAGGCAGGTATGTAGATATGTGTATATCCCCATGACGACTAAGCCCAATAAAAGTCCCAAGTTATTGAAAAGAACAGCAATAGGGGGAGCAGTTTGTCTTTCTCTCAGCAATATAATATTTCATAAGTAGAAAAAAAAATCACAGATACCCTCCTCTGGCTAATTAAATATTCCATTCTACCATTTTAAGTCTATGAGTGAGGATAAAAAAGGTTCTGGTGGAACCGTGGTGGAAACAGCTGTTGCAGCACTCAAGTGGCTGCCATTGGTTTTAATAAACTGCCAAGTGGTCTTTATAAGTGGGATAGCTACTTCACTGTCAATGAAGAACAGGACTAAATGAGGTGGTAGCTTAACCCTGAACCGCTTAGTCAAAGCTTTGATCATTTCAGGATGATGTTTAGGTTGCTTTTTTTTAACTATGTTGTGAACCAAAAAAATGAAAATATAGTAAGTCTTTCAAATGTCTGAAATAGATTTTCCTTTTAGATTTTATTTCCGGTCAGCTGAGGTGGTGGTATGGCTGCCACAGTCAGTGCAGTGCGGGAAAATATCAGGGAGAATTTTGCATTGCATGGACTGCTGAATTGCACATTTCCTTAGCGACTGAAGGAGAGAAAAAAAGGATTGCGAAGTTATCACAAACATGAGTTACTCAGATATAAGAGTGTCAAAGAAATGTGCTATCTAGCAGCGACAAGAAATCTGGAGATTCCACCAGGAAATCAGAACCCTGACCCGGCCGGACTGGAACAGGAGGTACTGGACAGATACCTCATCCTGCTCGGAGACACTGCACCCACGAAAATATTCCTCTTTTTTTTAAAGAGATTGGGTAAGGAATATTATTATGCTTTGGGTTAGGAGTTCAGGTTTCAAATTCCACTTGGTAAGCGCAAACAGCTTTTTTGAAAGTGACCGTGTAGGCGAGGTCACCCTTTAAAGCCTATATTTATTTATTTATCCTTCACTCCCTCCCCACCCCACCCCCCTTCACTATACTCGGACTAAGCTCCGCTGTTGGCTTTCGAATAGAGAGGAGGGATTAAGCAGAGTTAGGCCTACTTTCCATAGCCATGTGGGTTCGGCACTTTGAAAACCACCTTACTCTGTGGCATGGCTGTGGCGGCCAGTTTGACGCCCTGCTGACACGTCCATAACTGCTGGTTAGCCGAACTAATTTAAGGCATGTGTGATCACGTTATTGACAACTTGGAGAACAACGAATGATTACAACGAATGAACTGTAAATGTTGTCATCTGGCTGATCAACCACATTAGTAGACAGTAGGTTGGACAGTTTGTGTCGAGGAAGAAAATGTACTTGAAGCTAAACATGGATGCTGATATAGCCAGCGCAGGTGATGGTAAGCTTTAGAGAAGAAACTATTTCAAAGAGCATTAGTGAGTTTTGAACTTGATCCTTGAGGCTAAACATCTTATTGATATTCATATTCAACTACAAACCTTTGCAGATTGAAATGACGGTGTGACCAACCTCATACATACATAAATGCATACATCTATTCCTACATAGGCTTGATGTACTATGCAGCATACAAAGACTGTGCATCTATTTAATAGCTAATCCAAATCAGTGACTGAGGTTTTTATTATCCAATTAAAAATAATTTAAATTAACAATTCACTAAAGAGATATATATTTTTAATGTCTTTCCTTAGATTAGATTATACAGGTTCATCATCAAACGGGGCCTTAATTCTACCTACTTAATTCCCTTATGACTGCTTAATGTGTTAACATTACCTTCTACTATGTAGATACAGTATGTCTGTATTGAGATGTGTTTTGTTTACATTTTTAATAAACTGGTGAATGTAGTTCTCCGTTGCAGGTTGAAAAGACGTTAATTTCAACCTGATTGGCTTTTTGTCTCTTGCACTTCTTGAGTAGACATATTTTCATGCTTTTAAAAACATCTAATCCAAGCCAGGCAGATAACTTCCATCTCTCTCCACTGGAGTGAGTGTTTAGAATTTTTTCACATACTATGAATTGCAAAACAAACATTCAATTTCCGTTTTTGTTGAATTCTCTCTGATTTGTTTAAACATAAGTGCCTCCCTATTAACGCTTTGAAATCTCTGAATCAAAAGAATATCACTGAAGATGAGTGGAAGCAGAAACAAGAGGATAATAATATCTTTGAAACATTTATTACGAAAATTATAAAGATGGAATAACACTTTTCAAACATGGCCTTTGGAAAACAAAGCCTGAAGGTTGCAGATTACTGAAGCAGTGAGACGGAGTACATATTTAAGATGTAATTACAATACATCCAGCAATGGAGGAGAGAAAAAAAAGACAAGTAAAAAAGCAGAGGGCAATAAATAAAATCCAAAAAAAAAAAGAAAAAGAAAAAAAAGCAAGTCCATTATCGTATAACACAGCACATTAGGCAAGATTACCAGGAGTTCAATTTACATAAAACAACTCTTGTATATATACAGTATAAATTACATTGATGCGGTTCCCACAGTCTCAGTGAGCTATGAGACCCGGTGGCAGAGCAGTCAATGGCGGTCACATTTCAAGTCAAGTGTGGCTCTCTGCTTAAGGGGCCAGCTTTGCTGGCAGCGCCATTATCACGACTATTAGTCCCGACACCAGCGTGCGCTGGTGACAGAGCAGTGACATACCGTCATTTTGACGGAATGGCCCCCATGACGAGGACTATTCAACCCCCCCTGCCCCTCTGGGGTTGTCATGTCAAGATAGACAGCGCTGCTTTGCCACACATCCCCCTCACCTCTCCTCCAACCCCCTTTTGTCCTGCCACAGTCACGACCCTTCTTAGAAGGGTCCGCCGCTTACGGAACACTGGAGGGGGACAAGAGGGAGGCAGTTGGTGGAAGGGTTCCGTTTCAAACCTGTGGCCTATATGGTTGTGTGTCAGAAATGGTCAAAGAGTTCAAAGGTGAAAATAGTCTTTTTGTGTGTGTGTGCTTTGACTGTGCTCATAGTGGTGTTAAGCCCAGTCAAAAGGATGGGGAAGGAGAAGGGTTTGAGAGGGG
Source organism: Galaxias brevipinnis (assembly GCA_036023535.2). NCBI lineage: Eukaryota > Metazoa > Chordata > Actinopteri > Galaxiiformes > Galaxiidae > Galaxias > Galaxias brevipinnis. The sequence goes on along the minus strand of JAVQIZ010158239.1, from coordinate 15,019 downwards.
TGGCATGGGGTTTGGTTGAAGGTTAGGAGAGATGGGGGGTTTAGGGGAAGAGGGGGATTGTTTCATACATTATAGTAGCATAACATACACGCGGTTCCTTTTCTTTTTACTACATGATAAACAACCAAGTCAAGAAACATTTTCTTCCACCCTCTACTTCAGTCTCTCATAAGTAGCAAAAAGAAATCGGTTATTTGTAATTAATAGGGATCAAAATGAGGCTTGTGGCCCGTAGTAAGCAAGTATTTGAGATTGTTGTTAGTCTTTCATTTAAAAAACATGAAGTGTTAGCTGAAAACATATGGGCTGATCGCTGACAGCTTCTTTGTCAAGCGTAGTTGAGCAGCTTAGAAACAGGGTGAATGTGTTTGTGGAATTAGTCAAAAGCATGGGAATGATAAAGTTATGACAGTCACACAAAAGGCTCTATTACTTTATATATTTATTTATTGTTTCATGCAAAATGTATCTCCTTTTTTTTTGTCACAAAGCAATTCCCTGGAGATATATCATAAATCAATTTGCTTTGTGAAACGGCACAGATGGATGACGCTGACTTTTCTGTTTTTCCAGATGAATGGGCTGCCAACCAAAAATGATGGACACGCCAATAGAATGCACACACATACACACAAATAAGCAAACAATGGTAAAACATGGGACAGGAATTGGAAATGTTACAGAGTCTGAACTATTCTTTGCTAATGAGGGTAACTCTAGTAATATCCGTGCTCTCAGGACAATAAGACGCAGTAGTGACAGAGACCAATATGGACAAGCATTTTTAAGTTAAAACATCATTAAATTCCTGGTAACTTGCCATGCTCTGTGTTACTATTGTGCCCTTATTCATTTTTAAAGAAATAATAATAATACAAATAATATAAATAAACATAAATATTTGAAGGAAAATAAAATTCTTCTCAAGATGTCAACCCCAGTGATGAAAAATAAATGAAAGAAAAAAAACAAAAAAACGAGAAAAAATAAAAATAGTCTCCAGAGTTGAGTCGGTCTAGCCATGGGGAGTTTTGATTAATTCTGTTGTTTCACACAGACAAAACTAGATCCACCCTGAGGCTGAATTCTATTCAGCAAAGCGGTGCTCGCTTCCACTATCTTATATACGCCATGGATCCACAATCCACTTCAATTCCTGTTCGCCCTCACAGGCATAAGGGGAGGGGGGAGAGTCATGACAGGTTCCTCGCAGAAACAAAGTGTTCTCAGAGTCAGAAAGCCTTGTATAACGTACGTCCAGGAACCCGGGCTTTTCTTCAACACCACAGTAAGATGGAGCTAACTGAATGTCTCACGAAGGCCAAGTGCTTATTGCAGTTGAATTGTTTTCACTTTGGTGTTTCCAATCTCTGTCGGGCGAATATAACTTCGAGTTTTCCTTGGAATCAAAACAATAGCTAAATAATTTAGGGTGGTGGTATAATTACTCGGTAGCTAAATGAATATGATATTCACAAGAAGAGCGGAAATAGTGACAGATTTTTTTTTTCTTTTTACTATGGTAGTAGTAGTACTTTTGTACTGTATGTTAGTTACACTTGCCATTTGGCCTCAATGCCTTTACCTATCAGACAGAAAGAGAGACAAACTGAATGCCAAATAAAAGCAACATCAGAACACATTTTTTTGACATTTGGCAACTTTTCTTTCTCTAAAACTTCGAGAACAAAAAATGCCTCAAGGAATTGTACCAGTCATAAGTAGTGTGGGTAAATAAATAATCAAAATACATGATAATTTATTACCACAATATTCTAAAGGTGCTTCTGTGAGTGACAAGGCACTTGAAGAGAAGTTTGTACGCTCAGAACCTGGTGACACTCTCTCTCTCTCTCTCCCTCTTTCTCCCTCTTTTTATCTCGCTGTTTCTCTATCCCTCCCTTTGTCTCTCTCTCTCTCTTTCTCCCCCATCCCCCTGTTCAGCCGAACTCTGCGTCAGCACAACTCACTAGATATTGCAACAGACTTTTCCCCTCAGGTGCAACGTTGTCATAGTCCATTAATCTTCTCAAACTTCACCCGCCGCCATACTTGGGAGCCCCTGTACCTACTACTAATCCCCTTATTAATGTGGCAAATGAACCTGCACAAGAGGGACGACTCCCCCTAGGCACCGGAATAACAATGGTCCGTTAAGGCAAGGTTCTCGTCTCCTGTAGGGCTCCTTGTTTGCATAGGATATCCATTCATTATGGCGTTCCAAGGCTCAGGGACGAGGGGAACTCGAGGAATACGGCTGTCATGTTTTACTCTCCGCTCGCACGTTTTATAACCAACGTTCTCCAGATGTACAGATTCAAAGCTGTACCCCGAACTTCTGTTACAGTAACACACAGCTTGCTGTCTGCACAATGTAGTCACTACTGGAAATTGTTAAGTATTAATTGTAAAATAAAAATAGGTTTGCTGGTAGTGATATGGAAACGGTCTGCTATGCCATAATGAGAGAGCAATTTTCTCTAGAAAACTTTCCTTTGCAGATAAGATATAATGACTGATGTATATAAAGACTTTCTTGTAGAAGTGATGCTATGCTACTGTCAGGCTATCAGGGCATTTTGGGCCTTTAGTGAAAGCCTCCCGAATGATGATCTGTTGAGTGTTCTACATCGGAGTTGGTTGACAAGATTGCCTAGTGCCCTACTGTATAGTGCTGTAGGTTAAAGTAGTGAGTTAGTCATCTATTTGTGTTGCAGGCTACAATGGCTGATGAAAAAGCAGACAGATTTCAGTGCAATATTAGATTATGGAGCACATGCTGCAGACGGATTTCAGTAAACACTCAATTTGACTAGTTACATAATAGTGTTATTCATTGTCCACTGATAACTTGTAAAAAAAGGTTTAATAACGATAGCGCTTTAAAGCCTCAATAACTTTTACATTTAAATTGCTGTTATCGAATAAAGCACCTTATCGTAAATACGCTCTTGGATCTTCTAACAGTCATTGTTTCCTGCTCTGAGAGGGGAGCAGGCTCTTTTTGCCGTTCAGACCCCCGCTGTGATGACAACTGTGAGAACTAGGCATGTGCCATTTGAATCAATAACCTGTTTTCTCTTTCATACAATACCTCATTGACTCATTAGGACCCCCCCCCCCCACCGCCACACACACACACACACACACCCACACACACAATTACACACACACACACACACCTCATATATACACACATACACAAAATAACACACACGCACACACACACACACACACACAATATGACACACACACAATGACACACGCTCCACCCCACACACCCATGTAAGCACATCTAGAACACAAGCACAAGGCTCTCGCATATACATAGCTAATGCTCAGCCAAAAAGGGCTTCTTGTGTTCAACGAGCGAACCGAATCCATGTCTCCCCCTTATTGCTTTCTTTAAACGCACTAACAGAGGGAGAGCAAACCTGATGGTGAAGGAGGCGATGATTATACACTTGGTTTCACAGGCGCTAGCGTTACTCTGTCCCCCCACTGAAAAACTAGGACAGTGTAGGATATGTGCTTTCAGAGTGCGTCTTCATTGTGTGTGTGTGTGTGTGTGTGTGTGTGTGTGTGTGTGTGTGTGTGTGTGTGTTTCCCCGTCAGAGTTGTTTACACTAATGTAGGTCCCTAGGGTATGGGCGGATTATAAGTGAAAAAAGAAATGAAGGAATTGCCTCCACTGCTATCAGTATAGTTTTTTTGGGGGGTGTCTCTGCAAGCTGATTCTAGCAGGGCCAGTGACTAGGATATGTAACCTTGCTTCTGCTCTATTTTGATGATTTGTCTATTTAAACTGATGCATCTTTCCCTTTGTTTTTTTGGCTTCGTTGTTTGTGTTGGAGAGACAGTATGTATGAGGGGTGAGGTGTGTGGAGGGAGGAGGGGAGTGGGGTTATGACAAAAAGACAGAATGGCAACGTTTACTGAACAATGCTGACGTGTTTCACCGCAACATGCTTTGGCATGTCCAATACAAAGGCATATATATAGAAGACTTACCACAGTGATGGTTTTGCAGCATAGTGGTCAGCAATACTCATTTAATGTAAATATGGTTTAACTTATATAGTACATTTCCATCTTATAGTGCGTAATAATGTGTTTCATCAAATCGCTAATCATGTGCAGTGAGCACAACCTTTAAACTGTATGTTGGGATTGAAGCCTGAGTGTGAGACAGCTAATACGCCAGTTCTCGACTGAACGGTCAGTCACATTGCATGAGGACCTTATTTGTTGGAAATGCTCCATCGCACACTGTTCTGTAAAAGAGCAAATTCTATTTATTAAAGAACATAATGAACTACATGCTCGGTGAATGAGAATGAGACCATAGGATAATTTGTTTTAACTATTGATCCCAATCACTCTTCTCATCGATTCATTAGATGAGTAAGGGGGATCGATTGAGCTACGCTGAGACACAACAGTGTCATATCTCATGTGTCACCATCACTGGGTCTGGTCTGCCCCCACCACCACCACCACCACCTCCTCCTCCACCCCATCCATTTCATTGAACCTTTATGAGGCTCAAACACACACACACACACACACACAGTCTGGAAAAACACTATAAGTCTGAATGACTCTTTTGTGTGCTGCTTTTTCATGCAAACCCCCCCAGTTAAATCCAACCTTGGAAGCGGTGACCCGTAGGCGTGCGTCAATAGCAGTCACACAGTGTCAACCCCTGTAACGCTGCTGCCCTCCCTGCCGGATATATCTTATCGCTCACATCTTTGACTGCCATTATTTAATCTAGCACTCCCTCACTATCTCTCTCTTCCTCTCTCCCTCCCTCTCCTTGTGTGTCTCTCCATCGCTAGGCAAGAGTGTGGCACGGAGAACACAGTCACAGTTTGCTCTCCTTTCTCAACCTCCCTGTGCATTTAGGGACTCGCTGCAGGTTGGCTTTCTGCCAAGGAACACCGAGCAGAGCAACACTGACACCTGCAGGTTATATTCCCTCCCTCTTCTCCCCCCCCCCCCCTTTACTTCCACACCTACGTACACAAACCTCAAACCTCCCTCCCTTGCTTGCTCCCTCGCTCGCTCACCCGTCTCGGTTTCTCTCCACCGCCACGTTTGACGGTGTACGTTCCATTAGATCAGGCTTGTGTGTTCTGCCGGATGCTTTCTCAAGACGACCAAATTAATAAGGCTTTGATTAAAAAAAATTCATAAAAAAATAAAAACGCATCATGGATTAGGTTGAAATTCTAGGCTCATTATTGGCTAATCCTTTTCAAATTGGATGTGTATCAATTTCTAGGCGAGACACGGTTAGTTTGGTAGGTTGCTTTAAGCGGAGGCTTGTCATTCAAGCTTAATGACGTACTGCCGACATTTAAGAAATGAGATAGCAGAGGGATTCTTACAGGAGTGCCTTGCTATTATTGTCACTTCATGTGCCAGGAGGTTGATAAGACTTGTCTGCTGTAATGATACACGATGAGGAAAGAAAACATGACCACATTCTTAATACCATGGAGGGAAAAGTGAAAGTCAAACCTATTGGCTTGTGGGTGTAGAAAATGGTGCAATGATTCTCAAGGATAAGAAACCATCAGGTTGCCTTGCAATTCGCTAACGGATAAGGATTTCACTTCATGTGGTGCTCCCACTATTATATTGTTGTTGTTTTTAAGGGAAGATTAATGATAGCAGGGATCTGAGTAGACGGGCGAGAAAAAAATGTTTCTTTCACAAATGTTGAGAGCATCACATATTTTAGTCATCAATGATGTGTCAGTATTATAACATCAGATACCACTCCTAACCTCTGACAGCTTGCAAAGGTCACATGCCAATAGAGTCTAACAAGGCTTAGACAATAGCTCAAATCCTTTTATGTTCAATTCAAACATCATATAGTGTAGCTCAGTAACAAAACAAAAAACATTGAAGTCTGTTGAAGTTTAATTATGAAAACAAACGTATATGTGTGCGTTTGAGTGTTTGTGTGTGTGTGAGTGTGTGTTTAAGTGTGTCATATCTCAGTCCATTAACAATTGCATACATGATGAAGTAAATGTTCATGTTTTTTTGTTCTTTTTGGTTTTAAATTGGAGGGGGGGGGGGCTAATAATAACGGGAGTAAGAGTAGGTTAGAGTTTCCCTCCCCGATTCGCCGTTCCTTTTGCTTGCAGTATAAGCCTTAGAGCATGGCTCTAATCTATACTGGCACTTCAGCACTGTGGAACGGGGCAATTATAGGCAGTACTTATAGACCAGTAAAAGTGCTCTTTTACCTGCTGTCTGGTGTGCACGGGCCCCTTCGTCTTGAAACCTCCTTGGGAGCTGCACTCCGAGGCACTGAAGTGATCTGAGCTAGTGGAGGACCTCTTGGAGAGCGTGTCGCAGCCCCCGACAAAGGTGTTGTCCAACGGAAGCTCCTGAATCACGTGGTGCTTCTTGACGGACACGGGCGTGTCGGCCTTGAGGTGGAAGGCGGACTGCGGCGAGGCGGACTTGTAGTGCCGTGCCAGGTCTGGGCTGCTGGGCTTGAAGGTGGAGGTGGGCGTGGCGTTCCAGTCGAAGCGGCCAATCCCTTGCTCCTCCAGCTCGGCGGGCAGGCTGATGGTCCCGTTGATTGGCTCATGGGCGGGGTCGTCGGGCTTGTTCTCCTCGATGGTGACAAAGTTGAGCAGGGAGCTCTTGGGCGACTTCCTTTTCTTGCGTTTCTTCTTCTTGTTCTGCTTGTTCTCCGTGTTGGGCGACATCCACTCGGCCCCTTGCTTCTTCCTTTGCGCCGCCTTGAAACGGGAGGCGTGGCGACAGCGCAGCAGCACGGTGACGAAGATGACGATGATCACCACCAGGGCGCCCGTGACGAAGGCTATCATGATGGTCAAGTAGTCGCCGCTCTGATACGTCTCGCTGCTCTCGCCGATGTTCCTGTCCAGGGGCGTCTCCATGGTGCGGCGTATGAGGTCGTAGATGAGCGTGGAGTTCCCCACCGTGTCGTTGACGTAGAGGAACACCAGCACCAGGGTGTGGAGGGACTTTGGGTAGCCCAGGTCGCTGATGTTGACCACCAGCCTATGCAGGCCTATGTCGGTCAACGCCGGCTTCTCCTCCAAGGTGATGTTGCCCGTGACAGGGTCGATCCTAAACAGGCCCTTGTTGTTGCCGCTGACTATGGTGTATTTGAGCTCGGCGTTCATCCCCGTGTCTCCGTCCACGGCGAAGACCTCGGCCACCACCGACCCTGGGATGGAGGAGAGGGGCACCAGCTTGAAGGAGGTGTTGGACGGCGGGTAGATGACGATGGGGGTGTTGTCATTCACGTCGATGACGTTGATGGTCACCTTGGCTGCGGAGGAGCATGGCGGCCGACCGCTGTCTACGGCCCGCACGTCGAACGTATAGGAACTTTGCTGCTCCCGGTCGAAGGACACGTTCGATTTTATAACTCCAGAGTAAGGGTCCAGGATGAAGTTCTCGTTGTCGTTCAGTATGGAGAGTGAGACGGCCGCGTTTTCCCCGGCGTCCGAGTCCGTCACGGTGATCACCCCCACCGTACTGTATTTGGGCAGGTTTTCCGATACAAAGAACTGAAAGTGGTTGTGCGTGAACTTGGGGTTGTTGTCGTTTTCGTCCAGGATGGTGACTATGACGGCCGCCTGGCTTTGGAGGGGTGGGGTCCCGTTGTCCCTGGCCGTCACTGTGAAGAGGAACCGGTCCTGGTCCTCGCGGTCGAACACCCTGGACGCTGTCAGCACCCCCGTTTTGCGGTCCAGATCAAAAAAGGAGGCGTTGGGCCCCAGCTGGTACACGATCTCCGCGTTCCTCCCGCTGTCGTCGTCCGTGGCGCTGAGCGTGGTGAGGAAGAGGTCGCGTTTGTTGTTCTCCATCACGGCCAACTCGATGACGGGCTGAGTGAAAACGGGCTGGTTGTCATTCTCATCCTCCAGCCTCACTCTGACCAATGCAGTTTGATTTAAGCTGGGCTTACCAGAGTCCGAGGCCACGATTTTGAAGTTGTATTCTTTCGTCCCCTCGTAGTCCAGCAGGGCGGATGTCTCTAATAAATATTGGTTGTCGTAAACGGCTTTGAGGTGAAAGGGGACGTCCTTCTCAATGAAACAAATGACCTTGCCATTGACATCAGTGTCCTTGTCTGACACTGTGATGAGAGCTATCTTGGTGTTGATGGGGTCTTTCTCCGAGAGGAAAACAGTACCGTTAATAGGACTTATGATGTACCTCAGGTCAATATTGGGCGGATTGTCATTTACATCAGTCACATTTATGGTGATGGTAGCTTTGGCGGGGCTGGAGCTGCCGTCGCTGGCTAACACTGACAGCTTGTGAATGGCCGTCTCCTCCCTGTCCAAGGGCCTCTGGACGGTTATGAGACCCGACGTGGTGTTCAACGCAAACAGCCGCTTGGTAGCGGGAGAAACCTGGGTCCCGAACACGTACCGTATCTCGGCGTTCGCGCCCACGTCCGCGTCGGTGGCCTGCAGCTGCACCACGGAGGTGCCGATGGGGGAGTTCTCTGGTATGTGGGCGTCCACTTGCCCTTCTTTGAACACGGGCCTGTTGTCGTTGACGTCGGTCACCGTGACTTGGAGGATGGCGGTGCTGGACTTCTGCGGGGTGCCGCCGTCCTCCACTTTGATCTTCATTACGTACGTGTCCTTCTGCTCGCGGTCCAGGTTCTGCTGCACTATGAGCTGGGGCCACTTCTCACCCTCAGGTGTCTCCACTATGTCCAAGCCGAAGGCGCTCTGCCCGTTGACCAGCTCATACTTGTGGACGCTGTTGGGCCCCGTGTCCGGGTCGGTGGCGGACGGGATGGTGAAGCGGCTGTTGATGAGCGTGTTCTCCGGGATGGATATGTTGATCACGGGGGAGGGGAACATGGGAGCGTTGTCGTTGGTGTCCTTGACCACGATTTTGATCTTTATCAGTCGGAAATAGTCGTTGGGCAGGATGACCACCTCGATTTCAAAAGAGCACTCGCTGTCCTCGAACGAGGGGCCGGGGCACAGCCTCTCCCTGTCGATGCGGTTTGAGGTGGTGAAAATCTCCCCGGTGCTGCTCAACACTCTGACCAATGGGTTGTCACCAGCTTTAGACACTAGCCTGTACACAAGGTTAGCGCTCGCTCCCGTGGCAATGTTTGTATGGGAAATGTTTAGGTCCTTTGGTATGTTCCCGATGAGGACATTTTCCTGCAGCTCCTCTCTGATAGGATAGATAAGCTCTTGGGCTATAGCAGGATCTAGCCAAAGGCAGGCAAAGAGGGCAGCCAACAGGTAAAAATCTCTTAGATCCATGATAGAAAGATGTTTCCAACCAATCAACAACAAATCCAGGGCTTTTCCTTAATTTTGCTAGAGTGGATCATTAATAAATTCTTGGCTGTAATGATGAGCTGTTTCCACACCTATGAATAGATAAGCAAACAAACATTAATTGTGTATTCATTGTAAGTCAAATTGAATCTAGTCAACACACAGCACTGCCGGATATTTAACGTGCCCAAACAGCTTTCATTCACTAATCTATTTAGCAGCTTTCATAAATTATATTTAAACAACGTTTAACAATTGAGAACTATCTCGAATCAGCTAAAACAATGAAATTCACTGAAACGACTGACTTGATTCATGGTGTAAGTTGTAACCATTTTTGGGGGGCAAATCCCGTGCATCCCACCATATCTCAAAATTTAAACAATATTTTTGAAAACATTAATATAACCTTATGGTAAGGAAACAGTGCTGCAACGGTTAAGGCAGCCATTCATGTCCGTTACTTCTCCCCTTTTCTCTCTCTTTCTGTCTCTACAGATCTAGACATTATGCTCGTGACCACTCATCAACGCATCTAAATCTATCAGTTAGTACATTGCATTCATGACATCCATGCATTAATCTAAAATAATTATGGCAAACAAGAATCGATAGCTTGGGCAATGCGGGAGCACTTATTAAACGATTCCGCTACCTGAGCAAATAAGCACAGCAATTTTTTTTTGATTCTCATTAATAGGCATATCATTGCTGTTCACTTACCGTATGTAACAGAATCCTTCTTAGCGCATGGCAAAATAAGAACACGTCCACTGTTGCCTTTTTCTACAATCCTTACTTATCGAGCTTTTTCAAGAATGTCAAAAGCTACAAGGTAATTCCAACGTTCATAAATCCCTCTGAACCGATACCGTTTGATTAGCGTAAGTCCAGGTCTAACTGAAACAAAAAATGTACTCAGTTATATTCAAATAATTGTGAAAAACAGTCAATTCAAGTTTTAAAAAATCGAAATTGTTTTGGCATTTAAGTTCAAGAATAGCAAGCTCTGGTTATAATGTGGAATGCGGACGTCAGTGATGCTCTCCAGCAAATATCGCCAGGTGATCGGTGGCGCACGGTGTGTTCCTCAGACCGAACGGGTCCCGTAAAGTCATTGCGCACCTCCGGTAGTCTCCATGTAAACCATGTTTGCCAATGCTAACCGGTTACCTATTCAATTGACAATGCCGAAAAATTGAACCCAAGACAAGGCGCGCGTGTCCCATCATGTGTCAAGTTCAAAGACCTTCATAAATTATGCGTCTCCAAGCTTGATTGATTAGGGGAAATACAGAGTAGGGTAAAGCCTTTGTGCAATAGATTATGAGGTCTCTGCGAGCGGATCACCGTTATAAAGTCCGTTCAATTTGCCTATGTAGAGACTTGCGCCGTTTATCCTTGCACTCTCTGTTCTCTCAACAGAATATCTTGCACTAACTCCGAGTAAGCCCATAGGGGAGTGAAGTAGACCAAGTGAACGCCCCCAATCCTCGTCATTGGACACCCTCTCCGTTGCAGTGGGGTTGGAGAACAGAATAGCAATTTGATTGGTTTGAACTTGCGTCACTTACTGCAGAGCGAGCTGTCCCCGATGAAACGCTCAGTAAGAAGCTGTGGGCTGCGGAGGTGCGTAACCGAAAGCCCCCGCCTGGAGTGCGGTGATGGAGACAGAGGAGAATACTGTCCTCTAACTGTCACCCTCAGTGTCTCTGTTGAATGTTTACCTAATGGAATCTCATAACCTTCAGCTGCCCACCCCTGGATAGCTAGCCTATAAATTAGCCTTGTTCTACAGAAAACAACTAAACGAGACTATAAGTAAATGCTGGGCCAACTACATTTTGCGGGTTTTTAAATTAACCAATTTTTGTCGGACAGTGTTTTGTGATGTGAAATGTTGACTGACAAGATTTAAGCTAAGTGCCAAGACTGCCTGGCACCGATGGCAGTTTAAGTGTTACTGGAAGTCTGGGAAACTTGGTGTTCACTGACATTGCCTATCAGGGCTAGCAGGCTTGAGCATGGACATGTGATGGTCATTTGATTTAATGGATTTATATTCGATGTTAACCAGGAGCCGAAGCAGGGCTCTGGTCTTAGATAGCGTAATCGATAGAAGATCACTCTTCCCTCTGGCTATTGTGTTTCAGATTTGAATCGAGATGTATAATTCAATGGTGTTATCACACAGCGTGTTCTCCAATACCGTCTCGCTTTTAGCAGTTAGATTTGACTATTATCAGCTTAATCAAGTCGCCATCAGGTCTCTGTCCCTTTGATTTATTCATTTTAATGCAGGTTTGGCATAACAGATATCTGTTATGCCACTTATCTGTCTGTGGCTCTCTGTCTGAGCCGGCGCAGTGTGCTTTGAGAGCGGTATGTATGCTGTTGGATGCAGCATGTTGCGGAGGTCGGCTGACATAGGATGTGTACCGTGGTAAACACTACCATCTAGAGGTTAGGGCGTAGAAATGCCAAATGAAAACGCAAGGAAGTCCGCCATAAACCATCAAGCTATGAACCTGTGAAATCTACAGATCAAAAGGTTGGCATACATACCTCTGCTCTGGTCTTAAATGAATTATTTATCCTTACATAGAGAATGTGCTGAAAAACAGTTTGCCACAACTGACAAGAAAGAAAGAAAGAAAGAATTAAAGAGGGGGGGTAAATAAAGCAAGAAAGCAAGAAAGAAAGAAAGAAAGAAAAAGAAAGAAAGAAAGGGCAAATGAAAACAAAACGAAAATACATAAAGATATGCGGTCAATATTCTGTGCTTGACTCTGGAACGAATAGTGATGAGAGGCTGTTAGCATGGGACCTAGGCTGCTAAGGCGCGAACAGAGAGAGAGAGAGAGAGAGTGTGTGTGTGAGTCCTCTTGGGGTTTGGTCAGGAGTTAGTCTGCCTTTTCCTATTGCCTGGCCAGGAGTCCATTAGCAAGGCCAACCTGGTGGTCTGACCCCTTCCAGCCTCTGGACAAGCTCATCCCCTCCTTCTTCCTAGAGGGAGGGAGAGGGAGAGAGAGAGAGAGAGAGAGAGAGAGAGAGAGAGAGAGGTGGAGATCTGTCACTTCAGCTTCCAGTCTGTTGACTCCCTGCTGGGAGGGACAGTGTCAATGCGTCTGTCTGGGTGAGTGACCGAAAAGCCGGCAGGCAGGAAGGCAGACCGGAGCACTCTGGATGGCTCCGCCGCAGTCATTAAGACCTCGTTCAGGTTATTTCCCAATGTGCATGTTTGTGTGTGTGTGTATGTGTATGAGTGTGTGTCTGTGTGTGTGTGTGTCAGTGGGTTTGTGTTTGTTTGTGTGTGTATGTCTTTGTGAGTGTATTTGTGAGGTGTGTGTGCATGCGGGAATGTGGCCTTTAATAAGTGGCGTCCATTGTGTGTGTGTGCGTGTGTGTGTGTTTGTGTTTAGCTCCATGCTATTGTGCCAGATGAAATTAAGATAATGAAGCGGTCAATTTAACTTAATGAAGAACTTCCCATTCTACAAATATTGGGTTCTAATGTGTTCGGTGGCCTTTGACCTTCTCATATCCTGAGATGACGTTTCTCCGGCTTGCCCCGCGGGGTTAAGTCTACAGATGGTGGCATACTAAGTACACACACACACACACACACACACACACACACACACACACACATACACACACACAGCAAATGGGAGAGCAGTATGAAACATATGGTATTTGTTAATAGTCGTCGGGTCCTTTACAGGCTAGTGCTGCTCCACAGCCTCAGGTTCAGGAGGCTGCCTCCACCCGTTTGAAGCTGCTAAAGATCATTTCTCTGCTATAGTCAGCGGGGGCCCGGGTGACGCCACACGCCATGAATAATGGAGCGCAGTAAATGAGGTTCCCAGGGTCATGTGGTGTGTGACCTGCAATCTCCCACACACTGGACAGACAGAGCCTAAGGATAGAGTCCTAATCTAAAGGCTGTATTTGATTCCCCGAGTGGCTCTCACCTGCGGGGGACGTACGCAATTTACCTATTGGCTTTACCTTGGCTCGCTTACCATATTGATGTATCGACTCGCTCGTACGTCTAGAATTGGCCTCATGAATTATGCTGGAGACAAATGTGTTTACTTTCGCCCCTGCTTTTTACACTACAAGGTTGAATTAGTCACTCCTTCTTTTCCACCTGTATCCTCGTGAAGGACGTGTTAACTCTGAAAGCCACACTGACTGGCTGACTGACTGACTGACTGACTGACTGACTGACTGGGTAAACGCTGGGCTGAGAAGCAAGGTTTCTGCATCACGCCGCGATTGAAGTTGTGTCATTTAGAAAAAATTAAATACATGATCACAAGTCTAATTACGCAGCTTTGACTTGAGAAGGTAGTGACAGACGGCTGAGTGTGTGTGTGTGTGTGTGTGTGAGTATGTGTGTGTGTGTGTGTGTGTGTGTGTCTTTTATATTCAGGAAGGTTGTTTTTTTTATAGGTCTACCACCCACTGCCTCACTACATATGACCACCTGGCACCTTTCCACTCGTATGCACTTTGACCACCTAGGCCACTGCATGTCCTTCAGCTCACTTTTCAAGCACACACACACACAGATATTCTCTCTCTCACACACAAACACACACACTCACATTCATAAACACCTGCACACACACATGCTCTTTCTCACATAAGCAGACATGTATGTACACAAACACACATAAACACACTCAGATATCTACACACACGGACTCACACCTGCAAAAACAGACTGCAGCTAATAGTCAGATAATACAAATTGACAGAAATTTGACCTGCGCTTTCTGACATCTCTGAAAATGAAGTCAGACAACCCTTTTTATTTGTCAGGAAAGTCAGAACTTTGCACCCTTCGCACCTCATCTCATTGCTTCACTCTCTTCTCCACCTTATAGAAGTCAATATTTAACCACTACCAATGTAAATAAAATATGACAGAGCGTTGAGGCAGACCGTGGTCCTTACGTGAAGCATACAGATGTGTGTCTGTGAGTCATAGCAAAAGCACAGCACTGGCTTAGTTGGCAGCAGGTAATCCTCTGGACATGTAGGGTAGTGATGATCGCTCATGGTTAACCATTGCTGGTTTACCAGTTAGCAGTTAAGTATAATAGTTGTGCGAGCTTTACAGTCCATTACACATCAAATGATGTGGTCAAGTGGAATTCAGAGTTTGCTTTGGAATACTTTGGAATGAGGTTAAGACATGTGCTTTGTGTGATTTGTATGTGTGTTTGTGTGGTTTCCAAGTGTGCTTTCTGTGGTTGTGTGTGTGTGTGTGTGTGCTTTGTATGTGTGCGTATGTGTGCGTGCGTATCTGTGTGTGCTTTGTATGTGTGTGTGCTTTGTGTGTGTGCCAGCTTGAGCCCAAGCCCATGACTCTGTGCGTGTATGTGTGTTTTTTATTAAGTGGTTGGACTAATCAAAGGAGGCAGGACGCATTGCATAAGCTTACATCTCGATATGATCATTACAAACTTTCAAAATCTACATCAATCAAAATCTACGTAAATCATATTACGACGAAAATAACATGAACAGGACTAGCACAATTAAATGAGTATAATATATTGCACTGTAATGTAGTAGCAGTGCAGGCAATCCATTTATGAAATGAGAGCCTTTCCTGTGTGTTTGTTTGCAACAGTCTCCTATATGCTCAGCCACGGCCAGGCCATTTCTGATTTAGATGTGTGCCT
>JAVQIZ010158198.1:0-18103 GCA_036023535.2 Galaxias brevipinnis | reverse complement strand
CGCGAAGGAGCAGCGGCTCTACTCCGAGCTCCCTCCGGATGACCGAGCTCTTTACCCTATCCCTAAGGCTGAGCCCAGCCACCCTACGGAGGAAACACATTTCAGCCGCTTGCACTCGTGACCTTATTCTTTCGGTCACTACCCAAAGCTTGCGAGCTTCGCCTTTCAGCTCAGCTTCTTCTTTACCAAGACGGTCCGGTACAACGGCTGCAGTACTGCTGATGCTGCACCAATGCGCCTGTCAATCTCACGCTCCATTTTTCCCTCACTCGTGAACAAGATCCTGAGGTACTTGAACTCCCTTGCTTGGGGCAGCAACTCACTCCCAACCCGGAGAGAGCACTCCACCGTTTTCCGGCAGAGAACCATTGCCTCAGACTTGGAAGTGCTGACTCTTTCCGACCGCTTCACCCTCAGCTGTAAACCGCTCCAGTGCATGCTGAAGGTCACAGTCTGAAGAAGGAAACAGAACCACATCATCTGCAAAGAGCAGAGAAGCAATTCTGAGGTCCCCAAACTGGACACACTCCTCCCCATGGCTACGCCTTGAGATTCTATCCATGAAAATCACAAACAGAACCGGTGACAAGGGGCAGACCTGGCGGAGTCCAACACCCACTCAAAACGTATTTGTCTTTGTGCTGAGTATACGGACACAACTCTCATTCCGGTTATATAGGGACCAAATGGCTCTTAGCAACGGCCCTGGTACCCCATATTCCAGCCGTACCCCCCAAAGGACTCCCCGGGGGACACAGTCGTAGACCTTCTCCAAGTTCACAAAACACATGTTGACTGGATGGGCAAACTCCCATGCCCCCCCCCCAACAGCCCCGCAAGGGTAAAGAGTTGGTCCACAGTTCCACGATCAGGCCGGAATCCGCATTGCTCCTCCTGGATCCGAGGTTCGACAATCGATAGGAGTCTTCTTTCCAACACCCTGGCATTAGCTTTCCCAGGTAGGCTGAGAAGTGTGATACCCGGATAATTGGACCACACCCTCCAGTCCCCCTTTTTAAAAATGGGAACCACCACCCCGGTCTGCCATTCCAATGGTACTGTCCCCGTTCTCCATGCGACACCGAAGAGGCGTGTCAACCAAGACAGCCCAACAATGTCCACAGCCTTCAGCATCTCGAGGCAAATCTCATCCACACCCGGCGCCTTGCCGCTGAGGAGCTTCCCAACTACCTCAGTGACCTCTGCCAGGGATATGGCTGAGACTTCCCCAGAGTCTTCGAACTCTACCTCCTCCACAGAGGACGTGTTGGCGGGGTTAAGAAGTTCCTCAAAGTGCTCCTTCCACCGCCCGACGATATCCCCAGTACAGGTCAGCAGTTCTCCTCCCCTGCTCAACAGAGCCTGGGCCAATCCCTGCTTTCCCTTTCTGAGCCGTCTTAACTATTAATTAGCTAGCAATTAAACCTTAATTAACAAAGCAAGAAACCGTGGTTATAATTTCAACTATGCCTACTATTCCAATCCAACATGCTTTGATTACATAGTATAAGATTTATTTTTTGCTTCTGCTGGACAACACTATAGTATAGTTTACTGAATGTTACAGTGACCTTGCACTCATGTGCTGCAAGTGACAGAAAAATATATTGGGCGCACCAACAGTGCCAAACCTTTGCCACACAATGTTTAGACGGTCTTCAATACTACCACCACTAAACATTTGTGCAAGCCGGTTCAGGCTATTTTATGTCAAGCGGCTAATGCTGTCATCCACTGGGAATGGAGATGAGATCATCAGACACTAGCTAGCTACCAAACCTTACCAACACTCTGTAGTCATTCATAAAATTGTACCCAAGTTATTCATTCTATCAGCAAACTTGGGGTGCAAACTTGTGAGTAGCAAAAAAATGTAGACCTATATTATGTTTTAAATATAACAAGAAGTGAGAAGTTTGCATGCATCTGTCTAAGATTGAGAAAGTCAAGCCGTTAGTTAACACTGCACTGCAAATTCATGAGTAAACTTTTGCATGTACTAGGTAGACAGACGATCTTTACACAGAAATAAAATACAGGGACAGGCATACAGTAAAATATTTATAGCTGTAAGGATGTCAAATCTATAAATAAATTAAGAAAAGAGGTCTTAAATCTGTCCAATACAATCAGTGATATGTGGATTTTGGCTCAATATGCATTGTTCACTTTCTGGGATTGTGTGGAGTTTAAGGATATTACTTTAATTCCTCTGGTCTTTCAGGCAGATCACACTGTGGGAGAATGTCAGTATTCTGCCCATGAACTACCTTGACAATGATTCCCAGAGGGTTTAACAATGGAAGTAAGAAAGTAGACCATGGTTTAGCTTACCAGAGTGTATGAACATATGCTTGCTGTAGTTCTTCCTGGAACGTAACGATTTGCCACAGTGAGTGCAGTCAAATGAGGTCTCAGAACCCTGTGAGGAAGGGGAGGGACCCGCGGAACAGGAGGTGGATGGAGCCGGAGCAGGAGTCATTGATGGTGGCGGTGGTGGGGCCTGTTGGCTGGCTTCAGATCCTGCCATGCTATCAATGCTCATTGGACCCCCCACAAAAAATGATGCTGGCTGAGGTTGGCTCACTGGATATTGGAAAAGTAGCTGAAATAAGGCAAAAGGTATAAAATATGAGGTTGTAAACCAAAAACCAACACAAAACCATATTGGCCTTTTACATTATATTGTGTTCCTATTACATGACCAGTTAAATAATGAACGCTCAAATACATTCTCTGCAGTCAAAATACATAGTTTGCCAGTTTTACAACTGAATTCTTTTTCAACCTAAAACAAATGGTACAACTGCTTCTCCTACTTTATCTTTAGATACACATGAAAACAGGTTTTCTTTATTTAATCGAGGGGCTTAACACCGTTGGCCATTCAATCTTACTTAGTCAACTACTACAATTGGTTTTGATACTACTTAAGGTAGATTACAAGCCATTATGATTAATTTTCAGATTTCAAATTAGTTTTACCCTAAATTGAATCGAGAGAAAGTTGGTTAAGAAATCAAAAGAAAAATATTTGTATCACGTTGTAGCCTCCAAGTTCCAAGGCTTGTGACCAGTGGGCTCTGGACCACAGCAAGGTACTGATTTATTGACAGGAGCAGGCACAGGGACCTCTGTGTGTCTCCTGTGAAAAAGGAACAAGCTGCATCGATGCAGCGGCCGTTTGATTCTGCGGCTAAGTGCGGCCAAACTAAAAGTTAAGAATAGTTTAACTTTTTGCGTCAAATTGCGGCCAAATGAATCAGCCAATCAGTAAACAAAGTCCTGTGGTATGTTGACCTAGACATATATGTTACCAAAAATGTCTTCCCACCTGAAATTCATAAAACGGAAAACAAAGCAATGGAGGATAAATTGATTGTGGCGATCTCATCAACTCCATACTGTATGCCTACCTAATTGTATAATGCAGAACAAAAGAAGACTGTGTGATCTACTCGGTGTGACTGGCGAATTCAAATTGAGACGCTAGTTTAATGTGGGTCAGTATAGAATGTATGCTAGACTTTAGCCAGGGGTGTAAAGTAACGAATTACAAATACTCTCGCTACTGTACTTGAGTAGTGTTTTTGAAGATTTGTAAAAAATGTATACTTTTACTTTTACTTGAGTATATTTAAAAATATGCATTCTACCTAGCTTCTTTTAATTTGCATTCCGTTACTGAGTATTTTTAAATGTGCTATTCTTTGCACGCTTCACGCTCAAAACAGCTGAACGGCCAAACAACAGAAATGACAGTCGGGTTCATCCAGCGTGCTGTAGAATACTAGCGAGCCCATTGGGAGTTAATTGAAAGGAATGTTGGATCTGCCTGTTCAGGGACAGAGTGAAGCTTGCGTTTGAAAACACAAAACGGCACCGACTGCCATCTAATTAATTTTAATTTTACAAGACAATTTAAAACTACCTGTGTGTTGTTGGCTGTGAACATGTGTGCCTTCAACATATTCCTTTTGTAGAAGAACTGGTGAACGGAAGCCTTTCGTAAATTGGCTTACGAGCTTCAGATTCACAAGCATCTAAGCGTCTGTGGGTCTCAGAAAAGCGCTATATAACTAAAATGAATTATTATCATTATTTTTATTATGCCTGAAACTCGATTTAATTCATTTTTAAATTCTAAGTTTCTGCCCTCTCTGGTATAGGACTACACAATATTTCCATCAAAATATGAAGATATACATGATGTGTCTATATTCGTGGTTGAAAACGATGAGCGTTGATGCCATTGGAACTCATGATATTTTCCCTACTTCTGGGCAAAATTATAACTTGGGAATATGCTTAAAGAGGTCAAAGTTCCACAAAACCAAATTCACTGCTCTAAATATTAAGCCTATTACTTTTTTACTTTTACTTTACTTGAGTCAAGCTTTAACAAAAGTAACACTACTTGTACTAGAGTAGGATTTTTCTGTACCACCTCTGCCCATATCACGCATAGCTAAACCTATCATAGCAAAAAGCTAACCTGGTTGTTGATGGATTGTGTGGATGTAGGAGGAGTCAATGGCTTGCTGACTCTTGCTCTGGGGTTGAAGGCCATGGTTTGAGCAGGCTCACTTTGTGGCCAGAAACTTTCAGAGAATACCCCTTGCTCATCATAGAAGTCCTTAAACAATTAAACAAAGCAATTTACTTAAAAGTAATGCTTGCATTTACATTTCAATAATTACAATTTAAAAAACTTCACGTTACAAAAACTTCTAGAAATTAACAGACTTTCTGACAAGCGGACCCTACGATAAGGGGTTCTCCAAGCCAACTAGTGCACTGTAATACAAAAGACGTTCTTTAAGACCCACCTGGCCAAAGCTTGCCATAGACTCTTGTGGTCCCTGTGGCTCTCCATCTTGTCTAGCATCCTCTAAGGCATAGACAGCTCCATCTGTATCATGCACACTTTCATCTTTCACCACAACTCCTTCTCCATCAAGAACCTGTACAGATAAATTATGTTAATGGACTCACTAGCGTTTTTTTCCCATGACAATGAAATTGCCTTTTAGATTTTCAATATAAATGTTTTACATTTGAGTAAAACCAGTAGGGGCCGTTGCCACAATCAGTGTTACATAAAGTACACTGTTGAGCTATATTTAAGTAATATGCTTCGTGTAGTAGACTAGCCGATGGCTAGTATATGCAGTCTAATGCAAAATAGTCCCTTGTAAGCAGAATCTTAACGGAGCCCTATCAGGCTAGTGCTCAAAAAAAGGTTAAGGTCCAGCCTGAAAGAATAAAACAACTGGGGAATTATAAATAGTCTGTATGGGGCTTAATATCAAAGATGCTTGGTGTTTTTAAAAAGAACATTTTACAGTGTAGGCCAATTCTGGCATTTTCAACAGCCCATAACATGTCAAACTAGTTATTGACACTGTAGAATATCTGCGAAACTGCACAAAATAAGTTTGGGTAGAAGTAAGCCACGTCAGAACCATTTTTGAAATAAAATAACAATGCTGTCAATTTTTTTTAAATACAGTTGTTAACTGGTAACTCTGTTCCATCTCTGCATGCACTACATTGGCTGTAACCAACAAAACGCCTTTATCTTCCCACCTGTAGTCGAAGTGGCTGTCTCTGCTTACGGCTGTGTCCTGCCCCCCTGTCTCTGTCTCCATCCCTTCCTCGGTCTCTGCCATCCATCTCCTCTTCCTCACTGTACCTGTCCATCCCAACAAGTTCGTCAGAGAGGTCTGTTGTATTGCCACGGATGCTATCTCTGCTGATGCTGTCCACACTGCCAACACCAGAACTACATGGGGCCGAAAGGTCCCCTGTTCTACTAGAGTTGGCTCCGTTGGCCGTCTGAGCTAGTAGGTCTCTGAGCTTGTACCTGACATCTTGAGTGCAGCTGGAGTTTTGCTTAATGAGAGCTGAGCCAGTGCTCAGGCCATCAGGCCCACACATTGAGCCAGGGCCCATGTCTGCCAGAGCCATCAGTCCCACAGGGTTATTCTGCTCCAGGGCTTCTGCTCCATTCTCACTAATATCACCTCCTCCTAGACCACCACCCATGTTGCTGGACCCACAGTCCGCCATGGTGAAGTTGGAGAAGTTCTGATACCCCCCTCCACCGGTCCCACCAGCAGCACAACTTCCACTTCCACTAATACCCCCGTCTCTCACTTTCCCCCGTTCTTCTTGCTTGGGTAGCACTGCTCCTAGGATGCCGCCTGCTCCACCTGCGGCAGCCCCCGCAGCTGCCTTTCTCTGGGAGATGATCTGGGTGCATTCATCGATCACCGTCTTGATCTGAAGGATGCTGGCAGCGGTGAGGATACAGAGGGCCTGCGACTGCAGGACCACCAGCGATCCGCTATACATGAAATCCACCAGCTGCTTCACTGTCTCTGCCGGAACCAGGGGTGGTACCGAGATCTCTGAGTGGCCCAACAACAGCTTGTCCTGGAAGAAGGGACTACCGGCAGCAAGCACGCAGGCGTGGGCACGCAGAGAGGAATCATGGATCCGCACGGTCACGTCACAAAAGAGGCCCTGGCGCCGCTGACTGCGTAAGGCCTCAAGCACCGACTGACTAGAGTTGTGCAGGTGGATGTAGTGCACCGTCTCTGTGCCAGTTGCCATGGTTGGAGGTGCAGGGACACAGGGGACTGAGTGGGAGGGGGGGTGGGGAAGGGAAGGAAGGTGCCTTGATGGCTCCTGGTTTTGCGTCAGCTTGAAAGAGAAGGAGTGCAGGGAGGGAAACCGTAACAAAGTATTGGCCACTGTCGGGCCACCTGCCCTTAAACAGTCATGTCTCTGGCTTGAAAATGTAAGTTGCTTTTTCAACGTTGTGCGAGATGCGATACGGGTCTTCTGCAATGAAACTTTAAATACTGTGATTGTTGGACACCTTGGATGGCTTTACTTTGACCCTGCTGAAAACAAACAAAATTATAGCATTTGATCACAGCCCTTTATATAATTTTGAGATCACTATATGGAAAATGACAATTTTAGTTTAATTACGTAACATCTGGATAGAACACCTGTGCAAATTATAGCACGTGCCCCTGAGTCCAGTCTGAACATTCTGTGAGTCTAATAAACGGGCCACTGGCCTGGCTAATTCCAATTGACCAATCAGCTTTCTGATCGTCCTTTTCATTGAACGAATTTTATTGAGAAAACTACTTTTAAGCTAATTACATTATTGGGAACTTTTGGATACTAAGTGTTAAAACAAGTATTTGGCAAATGCTTGTGTTAACAGAAAAACGCCAGGTCACTTGTCCCGTTAGCAAAACTCAATAACTAACGTTAGCAAGCCTAGCTTGTACTGTGTAGCTACATTGCAAAAATGGCTAGCTAGTGGCTAAATGTCAGTACATAAACGAGCAATACCCTGTCGACGGGTACAAACATACCTGTGAACTGTTACATTACATCGACAAAATAAATCAAATGGACAAGGATCAGTGTCTATGAAAGCCTGCTAGGTTAACAACGCTATGAAAGTTAGCTGGTAGCCCGTAATTTTAGCTAGCTATCTATGGCAGCAGTCTGCAAAAATTATGGGTTTCTACAATTTCAAAAGCTTGACACATCCCTAATTTGTTGTTACCTGAATACATACCTGTGACGTGCAGCGTTAATTCATTGTGTACAATTTGTATACATTAATGTGCATGCATTTTTGTGCACGATAGTTGACAGCTAGCTAACTAGCTAGCGTTAACGTCAACTACGTACTTGCAGCAGGCGTATCCCTTTTGACATCTTTGCTGCAAATATACACTGTATTCTGGGGTGCACACAGAGGGACCAGATTTCTAGATCTGTATTCATTGGGATTAGTATTTTAAGGCTACTCCCGTCCACCATAGCTTCATTTCAGCCTATTATTTTTTTCATGAACACTTGACAGCTATATTTTATTTTCAAATAAATGTGTCTTTTGTTTAGAGGAGGAAATGTACTACCCAAGCCCAGGTTCATGTCATGACAAGGTTTATAAAGAGGTCAATTGGCATTAATTAACTATAATGTAGTCCCCACCTGATTAAAAAACCAAACAAGTGAACAACATTTACAACACAACAAAATATAATTTAATGAAGTCACTTTTCACTGTTTTGAACACAAATCTGTTAATGTATAAAATAAAAGGGTCCAGTGCCTTCCTTAGTCTCAATATAAGGCATGCAGTCCCCACACAGCTTTGGACATATAAAGCTACAGGCCACTTTACATCAGGACACTGACACTCTGCCACAAATACACACCGAAGCGCTCTGATTATCCACTGTTCTTGGGGCTCAATAAACGTTTATTATTTGTGTACACAATGCGTAGAAGTAGGATTCAACACAACACCTAAAGGATAGCAGTTCACATTTAGCGACAAGATAACACTCAACATAGGCCAACCCTTTAAAGCTTAAGGAAACATTTTGTGCAGGTGGAAATACTCTAGATAAGTATGTAAGATACATTGACATTTCACACAAAAAAAGAGATTAGTATCGCATGATGTGAAATTGTGGTGCAAAATGACAAAGATGGTATTGTTAATTGTTTTAGTTACAGTGTTCAAAGCCGTGACTCTGGCACTAACAAGCGGAGCATATGTAAAGGTTTTGGAATTGGAAGTTATTTACTAATACAAATTTAAAGTGACACGGAAAAGCTTCTTTTAACTCTGTTATTTAGTGTGATGCAAAATCCTACTGTCCTGTGGGATAAATATAACCAAAGCTATATAAATACAATTCTTTTACTCCCCTTAATATAAAAATAAAATCAGCAATATATAAATATTGCACACCTACTAAAGGATTGTTTTTAAAATCTTGGACAACAAGCTATTGCGGAAAATGTGCAAACATTAAAATGATATACAGGTGCAGGTGCAGTGTAAATAAATAATGGTTCTTCTGTTTAAATTCCCTACAGGTACAGACTGACTCTTACTTTGGCCAGTGAAAGGCCAGGTGTGGCAGGGGGGAGCGTCACGGCTCAGATTATGGAAGGGTAAAAGAAGGGCTATTCATTGGGTTAAGGTACAGTAAATGTGGAGCAGCATGTAACTGAGGACAATGGCCGCTGGCTAGCTTAGTTCTGCGCTGCCACCGCCGCCGCCGCCGCCTCCTGTTCTCTCTGGCGACAGCCAACAGCCGTGATGAGGGCTGCCCCTTTGCCACTTCCATCCTCCGATAGCAGGAAGTTGACGTCACATTTGGGAGCAAGCTCTTTCACTGTCTGGTGGAAGATCCGTGAGAAGCTTTACGGAAAAAGGCACACAATGTCAGAATGCAGGGAAGGAAAGTAAGATTCTTTGGTAAAATCTAACTTTCATTAATTATGAAGACATGCATTCAGATTAGGAATCATTTCAAAATCTCGGATGTAAATTCAATCTTCTATTGAATACCAACAGTCTTTCTGATTTATTTGTCTCTCGATCACTTACTGTGGGTGTAGTTTGTACAGAGTGCCATCGACACCCACAGTGATGTCCAGGTGGTCTAGCCCTCTGTTCTCACGGATCTTGTCAACTACAGCAGCCATTCCGGCTCCACAGATCTGAGCGGCGCGGCGGGACACAGTGCCACACACCTCTTTGACAATAATACTGTCATCACATGTGCTGTCCAGACCCAGCTGCTGCAAGATAGACCTGACCTGCAGCAATGCAAGACGATCGCTGGAGGGGGAAAAGTGAGGGTCAAAATTAAATCAGAGACATGAGGATCACAAGATATCTTACAGCTGTCACTGTGGCTAATGGTAGCCTTAAATATTGTTTAGCGGAGACTCCTTAAACATACAGTTTTTTACCCCAATTTAAATTTCAAAGTGAGTTTTTCTAATTTATCCTTTATGCTTATTTTTTATGATCTTGTATTTATTAAATTGGATAGAATTGGTGCCGCCTACCATTTGGTTTCACTTTAGTAGGGAAATAAAAAATGTGCTTCTACAAAATTGGGCTGGTCTCATAGCTAGTTCAATGAAACATTAGGGACAAAAATGTCAGACACAGCAACTCCTTTTAAAGGTTCTCACCTCTCTATCTGGGAGAGGAATTTGGTTTCGAAGATGCCCCTGGTCTTCAGTGTTTCGGAGATTTGTCCTCGGAACAAGAAGCCGCGTTTGGTCAAGTCAATCAGGATGTTCCTGACGATCTCCCCCAGGTACATTCCACTGCACATCTTCTCATACCTGACATGGATATTTAAAACTGGATTATTTATACTTTCTTATAACATGTGTGAGAGCGTTATCCCTGACGAGAATTTTAGATACAGATACAGGTACATGTTCATCAGATACATTTTTTGCGAAAAGGACATTTCCTTTCACTAGAGTTCAGTCTTTACCTCTGTTTCCCTTCATTGAGGGAGTTCTCATCCACGGCGCGGTCGTACTGCGTCCTGATGTCGTCCAGGCAGCCATTATCACCGAAGGCTCCCCACTCCATGTTCACACACATACGGCCCTCGTTTCCCTCCACTGTCTCTATATTCCTCATCTCTTCCATGTAACATGCGTTACTACCAGTCCCTAAGAGCAGAAACACAAAGTTAAAAAGGTTGACAATGATAGAATACACCAATAGCACTTTAGTAATAATTCACACATGCCCCAATTTTTGGGAGTGAATTTGATATTTTAATAGATTGAATTAGTTCTAAGCAATAATTTACCGTTCCTGGCACCATTCCTTTATACAATCCTTTATATTTTTAAATGTATGTATAAATCTAAATTGTGTTATTTACACCATGAAAATAACAAAATGAACACAAAAATATAGATTCATATTGATATTATATTGATATAATAATTTTATGGGTAATTTGTAACATTGCAATTTCCCTTTGGATAAATGAATTTCACTAAAATAAAATTCCATGCAAATCAGTCTGAAAGCATCCAGACAAGTGCTTTGAAGTTTAAACATTTCTTGTTTAATGTAGTTGCAAATATGCACAAGTCAATTGAATACTTCTATTGTATAGGACGGCACAAACACATTACTCTTTATGATCACATAATGAAATAGTAAGGAGACGTGAAGAGCTGGAATACCTGCTATAAGTCCGACCTCACAGGTAGGCTCCTCATATGCACATGTCATCATTGTCCCCACTGTGTCATTCACTACTGCCACTACATCCAAATCAAATTCCTTAGCAACAAGGGAGGGAAGTTTAATTAAAAACACTTGAGATAACAAACTGCGTAGGATCATGCAATATTTCAGCAAACCAAAATGCATTAAGACACATTTGTGTGTGTCTGTGTGTGTTTTGTGGATTGGAACTACTATATAAGTGAGGACAGCAAAATACATTTTTATGACCTTTTACATTTTGGGGACCTTTTGGAGTTGTGAGGACAAAATTACTGGCCTTTACCCGACTAGTTACTCTTGATTTTTTTAATAGAAAGCAAACAGTTGTTTTAAAATACCTAGTATGACATAAAATAATGTTCCTTATGATACAGGCATCAGATTGAATACCAAAAAAAATCTAAAATGTTTGTCTCTACAATAAAACAGTATTTAAAAATATTATGGTTAATGTTAGGCTATGAGTCACATTTAAGGTTATAGTAAAGGTTCGGGTTTAATTTAGTTTTGCCAAACTACAGGTTAGGGTTAAGGGTCAGGACCTCACTTTGAATGCGCAACATACGTGTGTGTGTCTTCATGTGTCTACACGTAAGAGGACCACAAATGTCTGCGCAGCTGAAATAAAGGTAACATGCCAAACTTAACAGAGAGCCTCACCCAAGCACAAGGCAACCCACGTAAACTCGCCTTCCTCATATACAACAGAATTCACCAATGGTACTGCCTGTTATTTCCTGAGAAACTACCCCATGTATGTCAAATGTTAACCTGCCATTAGAATTGTTTAGTTCTTATTGGTTATTTTTGCCATTCAGGTTAATGTTAACGTACGTTGTACTTGATATGCATTGGGTTATTGAATGAAGACTTACCTCTTTCCTCTTAATTCCTTCCCGCAAAAGTTCTACCACATCCTCACCCTCACAATCAGTGGCTTTGAAGCCTTTGGTCCAGTTTACAAGGATACCCTGAAATATACAGTATAAAATCCTGTTATATCAGTAAGCTGAAATAAGCTTTAAATCCTTTCACCTGCCGTGTGTCCCTTTAGAAACATTTGAATGCACTTAAATAACTCACTGCGTCCAGGCTCTTTTGATGGCAAGGGAAGGAGAAGGTGAAACCCAGAGGAAGTCGAGCACTTTTCATGCCCATGTAGTCCAGGAAGTCGGAAATGCAGTGCACAATGTGGTCAAACAGCTAACGAGAAACCAGGAGATCAAGGTGAATTGATTTATATATGTAAGACAAAGCCTGCTATAGCATGCATGAGTATATACAACTTTGTAGTAGTGTAGCACAGATGAGTGTTCCCCAGTTACCTCTTCCCCTGTACCCTGCATGACTTCAATAGGAATGGCATAGATTTTGTTGTGCATCTCTACTGTTCTTCTCTTCCCACTGCGAATCTTTACCAGAAGCACTCTGAAATTTGTCCCACCAAGATCCAGAGCTAGAAAATCCCCATTTTCTGTAACATTTGAAGAGATCCATTAGCTAAAGATTTAATGACAATTAATCCACTATGTAATTGTAAACCATTTTCTCACCACAGAGAAATACAGTACCAGTCAAAAGTTTAGGCACACTTTCCCATTCACGTGAATGGGAAAGTGTGAAACTTTTGACTGGTACTGTAGATTGGAGGATTTCACCTGATTCAGATGTGTTGGTTGAATTTTTTGTTGAATTTATTGTGACATCTTTTCCCATGGGGAAATGTGCTATGTGTATGTAATATGTGCTGTTTCACGTTGGCCCTCAGGGTTCAGATCAATTGAAAAGTAAGTAGTAACTACTTTTTGAATTTCACAGCAGACAATCAACAAATAGTGTGGATCAATGGGGGATCAATGTCCATATTGCCAGTCTTATCTGTACAATCATCAAAAGGGGCTTTTTTATAGCAGGTTTTATCACCCACAATTGAAAATGTGACAGACTAGAATCGATAGAATCAAATTTACAGACCGACAGAGATTATCGAGATTCCATAAGGTGTGCATTTGCATACTCGTGTTGCTACCCAGAAGAACACATTGGACAATATGCACAAACCACTTCAACCAAGGATGGTCTGGTTTGTTAACAACATTAAGCAGCAGACAGCAAATACGCAGATTGCAAGTTTGAGCCAGATTTTTAGCAACTGATTTTAGTTGCTATGCTTAACCCTTAAGTAGTAGACATTTCCAATGAGAAACTTTAATTTTGAGGATTTTTTGGGTGCTGTAAATTTAGGTAAGTGAATAAGTTGGATTCTAAGATTATCATTGAACCTCTTATTTCAGGTTGGCTGCAAAATCTACGCATCTATCACCCATGTGTGTTATAGCCACCTGATCCATCAGGTGTGCTGCGGACGAAGGTGGGGAGCATCTTGACAGTGGCGTCCTGATGGGTTTTCTTCCCCAGCCCGTTCTCGATCTCGGTCCTCATTCTCTTCTTCACCTCTAGCAGCTGGGCCTTGCTCAAGCGGAACTCGGCCATTGTCTGGGTGATCTGTCGCGCCTGGTCAGCCAGACGGTATGCCACTGCTGTCACCATGGCAGCGCCCTTAGCACTCCCACTCTCGGAGAGAAGGAAGCGGACATCAGAGTCGGGCACCAAGCGCCTTACAGTCTTGTGGAGACGCCGAGAGTATCTGTAAAAATAAATTAGGATTGTATTACCCAAGGCATTTTACATTGATTGTAAAATGGTTGGGTTCTTGGACTGCCTATGTTAGGCACAGTGTCATTCTTACTGAGGGTGCATCTTGTAAAGGGACCCATCAATTCCCACGGTAGTGCGCAGACGAGGAACTCCCTTGTTTTCTTTCAGTCGGGACAGAATGCCCCCCAGTGTTGCTGCTATGAGGTTGGCAGATCGGAATGACACAATAGTGCACACGTGCTGCACAGCAAGGCAGTCTTCATGAGAGGGCTCCACACCTAACCGTGTCAGGATCTCCATACATTTTTTAAGACCTTCCTTGCTCCTATAATTGAAGAAAGTCCTGGTTAAATACTGTTTATAAATAGGATGGTTATGCATTAGAGATGACTAACTCAACCATCTATGTATTTGCGTAAACCCACATATTATTTGGTAGTCAGACTACCAAATGCATCCAGTATTTGTTTTCAATTAGGCAGAGCAAATAGTTTAAAGACACTCACTTTTCAATAGCTGAAACATGCTTTGTTTCAATTTTCCCTCTAGTCAAGAGCTCAGGAGTTATACGCCCCTCAAACAGCAGGCCCTCTTTGGCCATTTTAACAAGGATGAGTCGAACCAGCTCCCCCATATACATTCCACTGGCCATCTTCTCAAACCTGACCGAAGAAAAAAAAGTTATAAAGTTTTATTTTTATGTCACAGCTTTCTGTAATGGTTATTCTACAACTTGAAAAGACCCCTATGTGAGGAGCAGTCCTGGTCTTGTGCATAGGTAGTTCAGAGGAATAAGTGTAAGCTCTTCTAAGGGTCATGATAAAACATCTTAGACTTAGGCCAAGCAATATGCACTTTTAACTATCTGGCATAAAACACATGAATTGCTATTAAGGGTGACATAACTTTTATGCTTTCCGAGTAGTATGTGCGTTACACCTTTTATTAAATTACTTAAAGAGGTTGTTGGTTTTAGGAATGGCTTTGACATTAGACTTACAGCTGTTTTCCTGGATTCATGGAGCCCCTGTCAATTTCACGGTCAAACTCTGTGCGAATGTCTTCAAGGGAGCCATCATCTCCAAAAGCTCCCCACTCTGTGTTGACACACATGCGACCTTCGTCGCCCTCCACCAGGTCAATGTGACGTAGCTCCTCCATGTAGCAGGCATTGGTCCCCGTACCTGAAAACCATTAGAATGTTTAAACACCTTTGTCCTATGTTGAGCACCAGTAAAAGATTAGGCTTCAGAGAGAGAGAATCGTTGAAGTTCACACAATTTTTATGTAAATATATTTTTACAAGTACCTATGATAATGCCAACTTCACAGCGCTGATCGTCAAATCCACAGGTCATCATTGTTCCAGTTGTATCATTGACCACAGCCATGATGTCGGCTTCATAGTCCTGAAACAGACACAGGGTTTGATGTTATGTGTATGGTGTTAAGGTTTTGGTATAACTTTCCACATATCAATGGAAATGGTAGTGTTTCTATAACTTTTAGAATAATTGACTAACTGTGCTTTTAAGGCCTCACTCAAAACAGTTTGATAAACAGATGAAGAATAAAACTCACTCCTCGTTTCTTGATTGCCTTGTTGAGAAGTTTCACAACATCCATGCCTTCCACACCACTGGATTTGAACTTCTTTGTCCATGTCACTAGAACAGCCTATTAAAAAATCTTTATTTGTTACTTTCCCTCTCTTTTGAATTCCTCAAACATCAACCGTAGCACATAGCATAGCATAGCATAGCATAGCATAACAGCTGTTTCAAATTCCTACCTCATCAAGTTTAGTCTGTGCACAGGGGAAGGAGAAGGTGAACCCAACTGGCAGTTTTTTATCTTTGATCTTTTGTTTTTCCATGAAGTCACCAAGACACTCGGCAACATGGTCAAAGAGCTGTAGACACAAAGGAAAAACAATGTTTACTGTAAAGGAGTTGAACAAATAAGCTAAACAAAGGAAAGCTAATTGATTAATTATATAATGACTGCTGTTCTAGATTTCCATTGTAAATTATTTCTACACTCTGCCTTTCATAGAATGCTGATAACTTCATCCAACCGTTGCTTCAGAGTTGAGCTAAGGTCAGTGACTGCATTATGATACCTGATCAACATAAATTATAACGGATATAGGGAACAATTTCCTGTCTCAAAAATCACATTCTATACAAATGTAAACATAAAATAGTAAATACTCTTCTGAATTTCTAATACAGGCTTACAGCTAGCGTTATTATGTTTGATGACCTTTTAAAAAATAACCTTGAGAACTGTTTCAGCTGTAATCAGACTTTTATCTCTTACCCTATCTGGAATGCTACCTGTCAATCGTGTCAGTGCCTGCTATGGACTGGCTCTCTCTCTGTCAGTCATTGCAGCGATTCTTTTGAAATGGGTAGGGCAGAAAGACTGTGGTCAAGTGTGTATGGAATCTCCTTCCGTTAAAAAGATATTAACCTGCGTCCCACTGCCATGGATAACGTCATCCGGGGTGTCATAGACCTGGCTCTCCATTTGAACGGGTTGCTTCTTGTCCTGTGTAACCTTCACACGCAGAATTCGGAAGTTTGAGCCTCCCAGGTCCAAAGCAATAAAATCGCCTTTCTCTGTCAATTTGTGAAAAACAAAAAAAATTATTTTCAAAAATAAAAAAATATCTGCAGCACACCATTTTTTCCCTCACTGACAAGTCTTCTATCTGGTTTGGATACACACTACAGCTAAAAAGGTATGCTAGCCGGTAAAGAACGTTGAACTAAATAAATTATATTCTGAGGAGTACTCCAAGTTTTGTAGGTAGCATTTCACAAAACCCTTTATTATGTAAATAAATACTGCTTGCCATATGCTCGATAGGATTTCACTCCAGGCAATCGGCCAAAATGGAGCCTGATCCTGGGTTTGGTGGAGGCATGTTTATATATCAAATATTGTAGCAGTTTAGTCACACCATGCCTGTCATCGTGGCGATACACTGTTATCCCCTTGACCTGTCTGGAATGTGATGTGACTGACAGAGAAGTGTGTCTGAAGGAGAGCAGGCTTCCAGTTTGATGCTGCTTCTTGAAAGATCCATGCAGAGCGCTATATGTCAGCAGTGCTTATAAACAATGCCTGTGTTATATTATCTATACATTTCTCCTTAGATAGTTTTTCTTTGTTTGCCTGCTATGTTTTAACAATTTAAACTGATCCGAACTTCAGCTGTCACCATGGCTTTAGCTCTGACCTGTGTATGAATCCTGAGTCCCCCAGGACCAGTGACTGAAACTTGAGGCTATTTTTATGTTGGCTGGAGTGGCTCAAAGCAGCCTGACACCACCCCTTTTCGCAGGCCCAGAAAAAGCCTTATGACAATCATAGTAAGATATGGTTGTAAAGTTCACTGTTGACAAACATGGAAATGCCACGCTAAAGACGATGTATGGAGGTATGTATGTATGAGGTTTCTCCACTGCATCAGAGGAAGAGCAACATTATATCAGTCACACAAAGTTTTACAACACTCACTGGTGTCCAACATGGAACTCCATGGTTTCTAGCCCATACAAATGCTGACTATATGGGCTGGTAACAATGAGGCTTCTGTCACAGAATAGCCATCCTCTTTGAAAACACATCAGCACATTTTTGTAGGATAGTTAGAGGCAGGCCAGAGTTGGCCTGTGCTCTAAAATACATAGCAAGAGAACAAGACCAATATAAATGCAAATGGAATGTCATAGTACTGCACACACCGTGTTCTTTTTTCATTGCTGAAGATTGTATAAATTCTACGCTTTCTAACTCACTTTCAGTCTTTTCCACATATCCAAGGTCATATGGACTTTACCTGATCCGTCAGGTATGGACCTGACAAAGGTGGGCAGCATCTTGACGGTAGCGGTGGGGTTGGTGTCTCTTGACAGTCCATTTTCAAGCTCCCTCCGGAACCTGCACATGATGTCCTTCAGCGTGTCATCGGAGAAGCGCATGGAGAACAGGTACTTATCGATCTGAAAACAGGAGATGCAGGATGTTTGATCACTTGTTGTAATACACCTCGATAATTAAACACAATGTTGATTTGCTGATCTCTGGAGTAAAGTGCTTATATAATCTTTGTTTTGCAGTAGTACTGTTAATGTTGTATGCTGCCATGCTCATGTAGTTCAGATTTTTACCCTTTATACAAAACACCACTCAAAGTTTTAATGACAATAGGCAAGTAATAATAATTTAACATTTTTGTTATTGATTTCTCTGTTAAAGAGGGGCAAGTTGACAAGTCTGTTCATTATAATAACATTATTATTATTATTATTATTATTATTA
>JAVQIZ010158177.1:0-11827 GCA_036023535.2 Galaxias brevipinnis | reverse complement strand
CTGTCTGCATGGTCCGAGAGGGAAACAACAAGACAGGATTGAGGGGGAGACGAAAAAGGGAGTGACGGAGATGAAAAGACAGGTGGTCATTACATTTAAGATAAACAAATACATATACACACACACACACACACACACACACACTCTCTCTCTCACTCTGTCCATCTGTCTCTCTTTCCCTCTAAAACTCACACACGCACAGACACACAGACCAACACAAACGAGGCAAGGCGTGTAATTGGTCTAATGTGGGATGTTTGTTTAAGGCACAGTGTGGTCACATGGGGCGGACAACCTTCTAGAACGGCACGCCACATTAACGTCTGTTCTCAGGGCTGATGATGGGCACGAAATCATAATGACACACACTCTGCAACAAAGCACACAAGAGAAACAACAAAAAACACACTCACAACACACACACACACACACACCAAACAGAGAGATGAGGACATACACTGACCTGTGTCTGAGTGACAGGGCTGGTGCCCTTGTTCTCCTGGGACAGGAAGAAGCGGATGGACATGAAGAGCTCGTGGATGCAGCAGCGGAACTCCTCCTCGTTCTGGCCGCCCGTGGCCAATGAGAAGAGTCGACGCGACTGGATGATGTACTTGAAGATGTACTCGCTTGACTGAGAGGAACAGAGAGGCATATACAAAATGCACTACCACACTGAAACTGTTGCTGCTACCACTGCTGCTGCTCGGTCAAGTATTCCGTCATGGTAACTCTCACAACAACAAACTAATTGTGTAGCTGCTAAACTGTATTTGATAGAAGCGCCTGTATATATTTTGTTGGTGTATTGTTTTTTTCCTTTCTTCAAACCACCCCAGGGTGGCCATCCCCAAACCAAACGTGACCTCCACAATGACTTGGAGGCAGTCATACGTCACCGTTCAACAAGTGGGGGGTGCGAGTGATTAGGGAGGGAGGGAGCCGCTCCCGGAGAGCATCCACAGCATGTGAGTCATTAGAGCGATGCCTCGTGGAGACTCCAGGCACTCCGGGCATGGCATTTCCACTTATTAAAACGGCATGCCTCCAGAATATGAGCGAGCGAGGGGAGTCCCACTAATGAATGCTAGTGAGATGTCACCACTACTGCTGTGTGGACAACATGCCGCGCAGGCCCGGGTCTGTGGGTCATTTACTTCAGGGATGCGTGGGCTTGTTAACGATATCATGGGCACGCATGTGTGTTATTAGTTCACGTGATTGTGTATGCTTGTGAGTCTACTGTATGGCATGTGCATGCACTGTATACCATTGGGGCCCATCTTTTGGTGTCCTTGTGTGCAGATCTATCTCCATGCTGCAAGCCATTCTGAGTATATCTGCCATTGTTTGTGTGTGTGTGTGTGTGTGTGTGTGTGTGTGTGTGTGTGTGTGTGTGTGTGTGTGTATGTGTGCGCGTATGCGTGCGTGTGTTCATGCGGTGGCTCTCACCTTGAGGACCTGCTGAATGTGGTCTTGGTGCTCGGCGTCAACAATGCGGTCCACATACCACTTCAACACCTTGATCAGGTCCCTGGTCGAGCAAAGCACACAAGCAACGGGTTTACTTACGGAGCCCACCAGCTACCAGCACGGTAGTACCATCGCCATACGGCTTGATACATCTACACTAAACGTGCGATGATCACATTCATCTGTCAGCTGTGATGGAAGCGGTACCACGGAGTATGGATCTAAATCGTCCGTGGTTGAGTGCAGGGTGACATGAGTAACACGTGTCTGAAGGAGGGAGAGAGGCGCTGCATTCAGACGGAGGAGAGGTGACGGTGTGTCTGGCACAGAGAAGTGCTAACAGCATGGGAACATAGCAAACGGAGAGAGTGAGAACAGAACAGTCTGTGAGCCTAGCAGGTAGGGGGTGTGTGTGCGTGTGTGTGTGTGTGTGTCTGTGTGTGTGTGTGAGCGTGTGTGTGTGTGAGCATGTGTGCGAGTATGTGCGAGTCCGTATATGCACTTGTGTGTGAGTGTGATTTGTGTGTGAGTGTGTATGTGTGTGTGTGCACGAGCGCGTTTGTGTGTGTAAGCGTTTGTGTGTGAGTGTGATGCTGTGGGTGTGTGTGTGTGTGTGTGTGTGTGTGTGTGAAAGACAATGTGACAGAACAGTGTGATCCTCTGCCAGGTAATGCGTATCCAAGGACACTGCGGTGGGGCGTGTTGGCCGGAAGCAGAGCCACAAGCCGTCAGATTGATTGGGCAGCTTCACAAATGGGCCTGTTCCCAGCCAGGGGCCCTGCAGGTGACGCAGACAGCCCTCGCCCATGCCAACCACCACCGCGCCACAACCAGGCTCTCCTCCGCAGTCACGCTGGCTCTGAACGGCTGAGACTCAGAAATGGCTAGAAAAAGCCTACCATAACAAGCAGGCAGCACAGAACACATCGAGGTAGAATTCATCCGACGACGCTCCTGTGTGCGCTGAGCCGAGCGTGCCGTCCCTACCTGTATGACAAGGCCCCGGCAAAATGGCTCTCGATGTACGTGTCCATGACGGGCTTGAAGTGCTGGAACTTGCTGTCCTGGAGGAGGTTGATGATGTGCACCTGGGAGGACAGCGGGTCATAAAAGAAGGAGACGTTAAGATGATTGTGTTCTCTGCTCCTAGGTCTGCTCCTGTTACCGGGGGGGATTTCCTCTGTCTGAGAGTGGGACGGGCTGGTGAGGAGTTTCTGTTTAGGGTGGTTTGGATTCAACAAGCGTCTCATCAGAGAGCCACAAGGACTGCTTGATTGGCTCTCTGCTTCACTGAGCCCTCTCACTCTAGATAAAGAGTGTGAAAGTGAGTGTGTGTAAGAGGGAGGCAGACAGATGGAGGGAGAGGACATTGTAAAGCCAGTGAGAGTGCATCTGTTGGTTTAGTATGCCCACAGGTGTGTGTGTGTGTGTGTGTGTGCGTGTGCGTGTGTGCATGTGTTTGAGTGAATGTGTGTGTGTTTCCTTTCTATAGGAAAGACTATCGAACGCATACAGTCTGACTTAGAAGAAATAGATAGCATCCTAGTAGAGTACATGACATGGGACTACCCACCAGAGAATCAAACACCTTTAGGCCGTATCTCTGGGAACTCTCATCCAGGATGCCAAACAATGTGTCTAGAGTGTCTTGAAGGAACTGAAAAAAAAGGGAGAGATGGAGAGAGTCAGAAAGGGATAGAGGGTGATAGACAATAAACTATGACGTACAAATGAATTAAAACACAGACTAATCTAATGTTAGATACAGCCTTTTCATAAAACACACCCGTTGTGTTCAGAACCAAAGTTTGAATGGCTACTTTGTAACTTTTATATTAGCAGGAAACCAAACGCTTCACCTTTGAGAAGAATACTTTGGACATTGACACTAAAGATGTCACCATGCCATAAGAGGTCTATCAGGTTTGCTGGGGCGTGACCACCACGTCTCGTTACCTTGACGATCTCCGCTCCATCGATGTCCTTGAGTTTAGACAGACTGTCGTTGATTCTTTCGGGGTGGGCTCGCCACTTTAACAGGTCCAGCATGTCCCCTGGAGGCAAACAGACACACAGCCTTGATGCACTACATTTTTGTATGTGTGTGTGTGTGTGTGTGAGTGTGTGTCAGCATGTGTGTGTGTGTGTGTGTGTGTGTGAAGAGAGACCAGAAAAGAAAACAGAAGCAAGCATTCTTCAATGTATGAGGATAATTTAAGACTAGCGCTTGTTCTTAAATACGTATAAAGTTACAATAAGCCTAGAGTTTGTGCAGGTAGTAAAACAATACATGGCGACGTCTGTAGTAGCAACTCATCTGAAGACATAGATAACGTTTGCACAGGAGAGCTTAGTACAAAACAGCCTCTTCCTAGCTTTGTATGCAGAGGTAGCTACATGTTCTTTGCAGACGTAGTGGGGGAGACAGGTACTAACGGACCTTGTCGCCTCTCATTTGACCGTCTACGAGGACTAAAGCACTGCTTAATATAGAGAGACACCTTCCCCCGATATTTCCATGACCCAGCCTATTAAAGGAAAAGGGGAGGCAGGAGGAGTTAAAGCTCCAGTCACACGGCGTTGTGAGTGACACCATTGGTTTCCGGCGAAGCCCTCCAGTGGGCACAAAGTGACGATGACGTTTGAGAGTCGAGAGGGATGCAGCGTTTATAAAGTCCGTTTGAGGAGCGAGAACCCCTTCCACCACCACCACAGTGTGAATAAGACATGAAAGAACAGAGTCCTGCACACGTCTCTTAGGATATGGCTCAACCTGTTGCTCCCTCGGTGCCCTCTACTACAATTTTTGTCTGTGTGTGGGCGTATGCAAGACGTTGGCATGGGTTTGTTTGGGTGTGTATAAGTGTGTGTGTGTGTGTTTTTGCATTTATTTACACAATGTATGCGTGTCAAAGGGCAGCACAATTCAATTCTAGTCTTGGTTGATATTTGCTTCTCGTATTGATTCGTTGTGTTGAAAAAGGACAAAGTCGGCTTTCTTTGAGGTGGTGCTCCCCTCTGCTAGGAGGCACTCGGTCAGCCTGCCCCCAGTGGCTCTCCTCACCGTTCTGGGTGAGCTTGGTGGAGCAAAGGAAGGACGTGATCCAAAAAGACTCCTTGGTGCTCTTCAGGGTCTGGTTGTTGCCCGGCAAGTTGGCCTTGGAGAAGGGCAGCTTTAGGTAGCGCCCGCAGTCCTGCAGGCTGGCATTCTCTTCACACTGCAGACGCAGACACACACACACACAGACACACACACACACATATTTTTAGTTTTACAAAAATACATTGAGAGTGTATGGCTAAAGCATGCCAATGAGTCTACAGCTGCAGTGTGTGAATGTGATGCAAAAAACGAGTGTACTGTTAGGCTGGAGGTGTTATAAATACAGTAACTACTGAGCCCAAAACTTTGGCTATGGCTTTTCCATTTGTTTCCAAACACACATCTCCAAACCTGCTGACTCTTTCCTACTTTTCCCCTGTAAATGTATAAAGTATACAACACAACTGATCCACATGGGAGGGATGAATGTGCTTCAGTTGTAACTGCTGTCCTGGCTGACTCTTCTCTGCCTCCCAGGCCTCTGCATGGTGCCAGGCCAGGCCTCGGTGTCTATTCTGGGCCAGGGGGCGGGAGGGAATCTAGGGCACGCCAATTTCATTGAGCTTTTTTTTCCACTATGACTGCAGTCTGGCTCTTTCCCGCTGGCCAATGGAAACACTCCTGAGGTTAATGGAAGGGGCTGTCATAGACCTGAACCTGGCTCTGTGTGCTGGACGACAGAGGAAAGGTAAAGGTGGTTGAGGACAGCATGGTTTGATACCCTCACTATTTTACTCTTTTCATCCACTCAGAGGTCAATTCGTAAACATTCACTCTTAACCTGTCAATATGTCTGTCACTGGGCTTCCTGTCTGACCCCACTCCCACACTGTCCTCCCAACCATCTGCCTGCCTGCCTGCCTGCCTGCCTGCCTGCCTGCCTGCCTGCCTGCCTGCCTGCCTGCCTGCCTGCCTGCCTGCCTGTCTGTCTGTCTGTCTGTCTGTCTGTCTGTCTGTCTGTCTGTGTGTGTGCGCCACAGGAAGCTGGGCCGTCTGGTGGTGCGTCCGGAGGAGAGGTGGCGGGCCGTGTTTGAGGAGTGCTGGAGACAGCTGGGCTGTGAGGCGGCGGGCAAAGGGGACCTGAGCCGGGCCTGGGACAACATCGCTGTGGCCCTCACCAGCAACCGCCGCCACATCAGAGACAGGTACACACACACACACACACTCGTCACACGCAGTGCTTTTCACAGGAGTTGCTTAAGGTCTTTGTACCTGCGGACAGACTTGTTTTTTACTTTGGAAGCACTGCCCTCACTCACTTAACACAGTTTAACCTGTGTGTGTGTGTTTTGTCGGTGTGTGTGTGTGTGTGTGTGCGTGCGCCCGTAGCCCCGAGGTCTTGAGCCGTTCCCACAACAAAACTCTGGAGAGTCTGGAGTTCATCCCCCAGCTGCCCTGCGGCACCATCACCATGGAGAAGTTTGACAGCATCCGACGCTACCTGGTCAAGGTGAGCCCACCGCGGGACCCCTCTGCCTCCTGCTTCCAGCCCCGCCTGACACACACACACACACACACACACACGGTACCGTTAGAGGGGAAGAGCCAGTATGACTCCAGCCTCTAGTATGAACCATGACTGGGGCAAAGCTGCTTTTAACTTTAGTCTGTGAGTGCATACATAAGTTGTTTTCTGGTCGCATCCACATTACCGTGTGTGTGCATATGTGTGTGTGTGTGTGTGTGTGTGTGTGTGTGTGTGCACGTGTGCGCCCCGGTCCAGGCTTGTGATACGCCCCTGCACCCGCTGGGCCGACTGCTGGAGACCCTGGTGGTAGTCTACAGGATGACCTACGTGGGGGTGGGGGCTAACCGCCGCCTCCTGCCCCAGGCCGTCAACGAGATCAAGTCCTACCTCTGCCGCATCTTCCAGCTGGTCCGGTAGGCTGGAGACAGTTTACTGTTCCATTCTACAGAGATTACTATATCTGTCCAGAAGTCAGGACAAATTGTGTATTTGTCAATTTAGTGTTTGTTATAACAAGTTTCATAATACTGACACAGGAATTTTGGGCTTTTGTTTATTTATGTAACACATTATCATCATCAGAGATTGTAGTAGAGAAATGATGAAAGGCTGTGCTTCAGGTTCCTATTCCCAGATCTACCAGAAGAGGGCGGTCTGATCCCAGAGCCCAGCGCTCAGCCCCACCAGGACAAGGGCTCCAGTAGCACCGAGGCCCAGCTGGAGTCCCCTAAACCTGGGTATGTAGCCAGGCTCTGCTGCTGTCTGGGAGGGACGGGTGGAGGCTCCTTTAATTTTCTTTTGGCCCCATCTGACCTCTTCCTACTTCTCCCCTTCCTCCCTCTCTCTCTCCGTCTCTCTCTCTCCCTCTCTCTCTCTCTCTCCCTCTCTCCAGGCGGGTGGTGAGCAGCTCGGCCCTGCTGCTCCCTGTTCTCCTGCCACGCCTTTACCCCCCTCTGTTCACACTCTACGCTCTGGACAAGGAGCGCGAGGACGACCTCTACTGGGAGTGTGTGCTGCGTCTCAACAAGCAGCCCGACCTGGCCCTGCTGGCCTTCCTGGGCGTGCAGCAGTAGGCTCCCCACACACACACACACACACACACACACACTGTGGTTCGCACGTATTCATAGACCTTCCTAGAATGCAGACAGCATGCTCATACACTCGTGCTGCTGCTGTCAGTCCTGTCCTTTCTGACTCCTCCGTTTCTGTGTCACAGAAAGTACTGGCCCGCCTCCTTCTCCGTTTCCATGGCGATGCTGGGGGAGAAGCAGCAGGTACGGATGGCACCCGTCTGTCTCTCCTTTGGCTCAGTGGAAACCAACACACCGCTGATATGACTCACCTATTATTATTATTATTATTACTATCCCCTGTGTAACAGGCTTTGAGTTGATATGAGGTGGTTTTTCTACTAGACGATCATAGTATGAGTCCGTTTTTTAATAGGTCTTATCAAATAGAGTAGAAGTATAACAGAATGAGTAGAATCT
This sequence comes from Galaxias brevipinnis, assembly GCA_036023535.2. Lineage (NCBI taxonomy): Eukaryota > Metazoa > Chordata > Actinopteri > Galaxiiformes > Galaxiidae > Galaxias > Galaxias brevipinnis. The sequence continues at coordinate 4,290 of JAVQIZ010158177.1, read as the reverse complement.
AGGTGCTGTATGAATGCCCTGTGCTGATGTAATGATTGAGTCCACGTCTCCTCCTTGGCCAGGTGGTGAGCAGCACTAAGGACGCCTGCTTTGCCTCAGCGGTGGAGAGCCTGCAGCAGATCAGGTAAGCCCTCTCCCCTCTCCCCTGAACACGTTCCCCCTGCTTAGCGAGCGCTCCCAGACCCAACAACCACCGTAGACACACCGCGACTGCAGGGGGACAACAGCCTCCTCCACCGCTAACCTGTGCTGGTGGTGACCTGGCCTAGCCAGCGCTGAACACAGCTATACAGTGCTGTGCATAGGTTTTAGGCAGGGCATGCTGTTTTGAAGGCGAAGGGTGGTCACCACCCCAAATGTTGATTTGATTGCTTTTCCCTCACTATTAAACAATTAACATTTATATTTTTTATAATTTTTTTCTAACTCTAAAACCTTTGCACAATACTGTGTATATATATTTATATATATATATAAAAATAAAGACCATGGTGTGGTGAATCTCTAGCTGGGCTAAGGCGTACAAACCCCCCCCCCCCCTTCATCCTATGTGTGCAGCACCACGTTCACCCCGTCCGACAAGCTGCAGGTCATCCAGCTGACCTTTGAGGAGATCACCCGGGAGGTGCAGGCCCTGCTGCAGGAGGACTTCCTTTGGTCCATGGACGACCTCTTCCCTGTCTTCCTCTACGTGGTGCTGCGCGCCCGGTCAGTCCACACACACACACACACACACACACACACACACACACAGTGATAGCTTACTTTTCCTCTAAGGGTCATAACATGGGAAAGGTGATGTTTATTTGACGTTTGTTGTGTGACCAGCTGACGCTGTGTGTGTTCATGTCCGGCTCAGGATCAGGAACCTGGGTTCAGAGGTGAGTCTGATAGAGGACCTGATGGACCCCTGTGTGCAGCACGGAGAGCACGGCATCATGTTCACCACCCTCAAGGTACACGCACACACACACACACACACACACACACACACACACACACTGTACTTTCCCCAAACACTTGAGGAAGAAAAATAAACCGACATATACGCCTTCACAAGCATGACACAATGTGCCCCTGGTGCTCACTTAGGCAGTCGATATAAAGAAAACGTTCATTTACTTTCCTATCTAAGATCTGGATCTGTTGTGTGACCTCTGTTCCTCCCAGGCATGCTACTACCAGATCCAGCATGAGAAGATCACCTAACAATGGCGGGGCTTTACCTCAGTGACCTGTAGGCTCCGGCCCCTGACCTGACAGGCCAGGCAGGCAATGGCAGCGCTGGGATTGGAGGGCATTGGGTGGTGTGCCGACTCGCTATTGGAGGAGGAGGAGAAGGAGGCGGGTCTTGTTGCTTACGGTGCGCTCCATCTGTTGCTGCTGTGGATCCCACCAGGATCACCCCTCCTCCTCCTCGGGGGACGGACTGAAGGGTGGTCAGCCTTTTGGTCTACACACACACACACACACACACACACACACACACACACACACACACACACACACACACACACTAACATTTATACTATCCTGCACCACTCTACATATACTGTAATATGCAATAATACATGTGCACACCAACACTCACTCAAACACAAACTGATGGAGCGCCTCTTAAAGGTCTGTGATGTACACACACCTTCATCACAACACACACCTCTTATCATCCTCTACCTACCCATTAAACCAAAAGAAACACAACACTTCAATGCTGTACAACTACAAAACGCACAGGAGAAGATGAGAAAAAGACTTTTCAGTGTCAAGTGGTCTAGAGACCATTAGTCTGTCTGTCTGGTTAACGGAAGTCCGGGTTCCAGTCTCTAGACGCAGAGACAGCAGCTGCTGGCCCTGGCGGCCCTCTGGTTTGGAAGGAGGCTTCAAACCATCACCGGTCCATGTTGTGCAAAGCGGCGTGCCAGCGGACTCCCCGCGGTCTCACCTGTCTGGACGCGCTGGTTGACCAAGCCGCACTCGTCGCGTCCCACGGAGGTCATTCTCCATGCATAGGGAAGGGTGTAGGCAGCGCTCTCTGGGAACGACGTGGGACAAGGCACTTTTAGGAAACGTGGAATCATTCCAAGATCCCGCCAAAAACACTTTGCTGACCTCCTTCCTGAGCCAATCAGATGAAGTTGAGAGGTGATTGTTTAAATGTGAAATTCTCCGCTTCGACTGGGACCACGTTCATCAGTGGAAGATGAAGATGCACTGACATAGCCTTCTGGAGTCTCGCCCCGGCACACATCTCTGTAAACGGCAAAACCTTTTAATGTTTGTGTAGCCTGTTTGTGACATACTTTATTGAAGGTTTTCAGTGTTGAGTTTTGTCCTAGAACAGTGCAGTATTCAGGTGATGTTGAAGTCTGAGGGTGCTTGGTCTCAAATCAAGGAATGAAATCACTACTACGTTGATACTGTTATATTAGTAGGAGGGACGCTAGTTTACATATACGAGTTTTAACCAGATTTTCTCAGAACAGTAGTTGTGAGTAATATGATGGTTATTTCAGGACATGTTAATATGACAAAATGAACGTCATAAACTTGTGTTTCGGTAAAGGCCATACCGTTGTGCTATTTTGTTTATGTTTCAAATAAGTATTCCGGACTGTTTTAGTGGAGGGTATTCTCCTGAAACAAATGTAACTACAGTTGTTTGTACAGCATTTGAAACTTATTTTGTATAATTTCTTTCAAACTGATTCTGGTGAATGTTACCATCTATTAACACCAGGAGAGACGTCATTCTCTGATACCGAACGAGAGCCTCCTATACAATGTCCAGATTTTACTCTGACACAATACTGACGTCCTGCTTTACATCATATTACAGAGTCCGCCTGTAAAGACGTCTACGATTCTGTGTCGTGCAGTGAGTGGCAGGCATAGAAGTCCATTAAAGTCAGTATTCCAGAGTGTTTGTCCATGGAGAATAGAACCATCACAAAGATGGGTGTACGTGGTAAAATGTCGCTGCTCATGGGGTCATCAATCCTTGTTCAACCGTTAACATGACATACCATTTATTAGGGGTCATTCTAAGGTTATAGTACATGAAGGTCATTAACGGTGAACATGAGGTCCAACGCCTACGTTAAAGCTTCCTGCTCAATGTGATTTAGGCGGTCCATGAAATACTTAGAATTAACTGTTAATAATTGATTATGAATCCAAGCCAGGTTCTTAATGTCCGCTGGTTGCATAATGTGACAACCGGCATGCCAGGTCTGAGCAGTACAGTCCTGAAGATAGGTCAGCAATGGGATGTTAAAAGGTCTGAACCTTCTTGAAGTTTTGGATTTGGATAATCAATCTGATTAAAGATGATTTAAAAACAATTTGTTACAGCTTCTGAGCACCCTTTGACTTGACGTACTGTTTTCATATATTCAGTTGATGCGATTTGTTCTGTTTAGTATTTGTCTTAAAGGTCCTCTGTTGATTCATGCTTATTATTCAAATTGTTCAGGTTTAATGTTTAAATGGTCCTGGGGTGTATTAACTTCATCCACACTAAATGTACCACATCGTTAGCGTTATCTCCTTGAGCCTGTTGCCTGGCTTACACTGCCATTTTACATTGTTGTTTAATGTGCATTCCAAACGGCATTACGATGTAATGTGATTGGCAATAGATGGTGGATAAATATTTGCAGACATTGTAATTTGTCTTGTTCTTATTCCCACAGAAAGGTTAAAGGTGACTACATGTAAACCTAAGCACTGACTACAATTCTCTAAGCTTTAGCCTTGTGTGTACCTAATAAGCTCCAATGCACAATGGAGGGGGGGAGGGATGGGAAGGGTGAATTTAATGACAATGAAATAATGTATTGAAGGCTAAAGCAACTGCAGCAGATAATCTTTGGCTTAAGTTCAGTTCACAATATGGTGTACATTATTTTTATATATATATATATATATATATATATATATTTTTTTTTTTTCTGTTTAAATTTCGAGACCTTGCTGGAATCTGGATGAGACCAATATGTCCTGGGAAGAGGGAACAAAATCCCCAAAGCACTTTGTTGAACACAATGTCTAAATGACCAGCAGGACATGCAGGACAGTGGTCTACGTTCTGAGTGCCATTGTGGATTAACACGACATGTAGCAATGCTTTACCTGATCTAACATGTACTACATGTCTCAATGGGACCTATTATAACCTGTGCTACATTCATCATTAGGACCTATTATAACCTGTGCTACATTCATCATTAGGACCTATTCTAACCTATAACATTCATCATTGGGACCTGTTATAACATGTGCTACATT
>JAVQIZ010158161.1:0-67182 GCA_036023535.2 Galaxias brevipinnis | reverse complement strand
CCCCCCCCCCCCCCCCATCCCCCCCACCACCAAACGCTCTATCTTTCTCATTTGCTTTAGCAAACGCAGAGGGACAAATACAAACGGAGTGGGAGGGCATCGCAATCCACGACTGGGATGCCTGCAAAAGCAATGGCATAATCCAATCACTGCATAAATACATGTAAATACGAGAGCGAGGTTGACAACGTGCCACAAGGTCAGGTCTACTTAGCCCTAGAAAGAGGCAAAGGGAGAGGGTGTCTGGCTTCCTAACTGTTTCCAGGTCAGCTTGATTGAGTATAGGCCTTGCACTCCGTTCAGTCCCTAAACCTGTCTGTTTTTCAACTGGTCTTTTCTAGCCTCTCTTGAAACTCTTGCGTTTTTTGGCAAAGCAGGCACTTCCTCCTAAAAAAAGAAAGAAAAAAAATTGATTTCCAGCCGTTTCCTACAAATCATAACGTTTTATGACCGAGTAAACATTAAGCACTTAGAAAATTAATAATAACGAATAGGCTTTAATTAGGCTTGCGATAGAGTGGACCACTAGCTCTGTACTTCATCAAAGGCAGGAGCGAGAGAAAAGTCAACAGAACATTTTGCTGACAGGCATATCTAAAGTGATGTTTGTCGAGTGTCAGCTCCAAACACAACCTTCAGGTTAACTGTTGAAATTCACACATAGCTTGAGAGGTGGCATCATAAAAAGCTTTGAAGTGAATGTAATTTAGTTAGGCTAATTGTTTTGACAATCCAAGTGCTATGCTAACTTTGAATAAACAACTCATAGCTATTGCCCTTACCATCCACTTGTTAAATCAGTATAGGTCTCTTTTTAGAGGCAAGGCACCACTCCAATTGAATTTACATAATGCTATAACATTAGGGTATTGATTAGTAATTAGATTGTAATAGAATGCAAATAGTTGTGTAATTCACTAAACTGCAGAACATCCTTATGAAACAACACAGTAGTGTGGCTACTATAATAAGCAAAATCTTAAAAAAACACAAAGAATTTAAAATGTAAATGGAGGCTTAAAAGACTGTCTGGAAGACAATGTGATCCAGTTTGAACTGGATTACATTTAAGACATGATAACTATATAAATGGGCAGACTTGTGGTTAACATGCTCCCTAAATATTTTCAGCTCAGATAGGTCATAAAATATATTGTAGAAATAAAGCTCGAAACAGACAGTAGGGTTTTGTCAACACTTACAAAAAAAATTAAATAGTTTCAGGGCAGTGATTGCCTGACTAAGAATGTCATCTCAGAAATGACAGGAACAACGGCAAGTTTGGGAGAGATCGTTTAAACCAACTGTGTAAAAAAAAAAAAACGAATAAAAAGAACTGCGGAGGTTTTTGAAAGGTTTTAACCAAAGTTATCCCATTGCACCAAGAGCTATTTTTAAAGCATACCCATGAGAGTGAGGGGAAACGCAACTCCGTGGAAGCGAGCACATTGTCTCTCCAACTTTGATCATTTCCCATCTCCCTCCAATGCCATCCATTTGTTTTCTACGAGCGAGTCTCGAACAAAGAATCGAACAAAACTTTTAATGAAATAAACCCCCCAAAAAACATTTCACGCCGATGAAGGTCACGTTTAACGTGAGAGCCCAGGACAACAGAGGGTTTGTAGGGGAGTCATGGAGGGGGGGTGCTGGCATTTGCGCATAACATTTCCTTAACAATGAAAACAATCTACCCAACTGCAGCACTCAAGAGGAATTCACCTCCCTTCCCCCTAGCCCCCTCCTGTCCGCCTCCCCCACCACCCGCTATTACCATATCAAAGCCCCGAGTTCAGAGCAAGTCTTCTCTTTCAAGAATGGGAGCGAGGGAAAGGGAGGGAGGGGGAGAGGACAAGACCGAAGCAGCAGGAGTAGACCCAAGACCGAGTTTGCTTTTATCCCTGCTGTTCTCTCTCTGTGTGTGTGTGTGTGTGTGTGTGTGTGTGTGTGTGTGTGTGTGTGTGCGTGCGTGTGTGCTTCAAGTATGTGTCAGTCGCTGAAAACTGCAGAGAATCTGTACAGAGATACTAGAAGACTACTGATTGGGGCTTCCATGAGCTGCAGTAGGGTAGGACGTCAATTCAGATTCCAGAGGCATATAATGGAGTCTGCAGGGGGTCTGGAGAAGCTGCATAGCAATGCCACAGCAGGTACATGGTACCAGTAGGAGGATAGTGCAATAGCCAGCAGATAAGGCAGGGCCAAATACAATTTCTCCCACTGAAATTTTAACTCTTGAGCTATGACACAGGACAAATAACGACCGTTCGATGACATCGTCTTTTCTACATCCCCTCACATGTCTTTGAGACCCTTTCAGAGGTTTCTCAAAAGGCTAAATGTGAAAATCAAAGTGAATGGCATTAGTGTAAAGAAGACCATCGGTTGCCAAGGAAACAGGATATTCCACCCCCTAAGTCGACCCTACCCTTTACTTTCCTCCAATCACTGGAGAGCAATAACGCATTATTGACAGTGCACCACGACAAGACAGCAGTGCAGCCGTTTAAAACTGTATTTCAACCAGAGACGTGCTCTGAGAGAGAGAGAGAGAGAGAGAGAGAGAGGGGAGGGGGGGCTGTGGGGCTCGTAGAGTAAGGAAATCAAAAGCCCCGCCCACTCTGTCCTACAATAACCATTAATCTGCCATCCACTCCTGCCCACCTCCTATTAACCATTTCGGAGACCTGCCAGCTAAGGGACTGGAATAGCTAACAAGATGTGAACAAATGGCTAGCTTAACTCATCCTATCACTGACCGTAACTCAAAGAGAACCTATTTTTGCTAAATCATTTCCTACAACATGTAGGCCGATTTAAAATTATGAACATAATATCTCTGACTCGCCGACTAGGCACCAGTGGGGCCGATATAGGACTAACAGAGTCACACGCTAACTGCTGGAAACACAGGGATACAACTTGATCCGGCTGTAAGAGTACAAAGACAGTGAGTGAAGCAGAGAGACTCACCTGTCTTCTCTTTGATCTCACAGAGAACACTGAAGAGGGCGGGCTTCATTCTATGGCAGTTCAGTGCGTGCTTCCTACAAAAGAGGAACGAAAAAGAAAGAACAAGCGAGAAAGACAGAGAGACACAGAGAGAGAGAGAGAGAGAGAGAGAGAGAGAGAGAGAGAGAGAGAGAGAGAGAAGGATTAGGATCATCACAAATATCCATTTTTGATGTTCTTTTATAATAAATTATGAATTTGTAGATTCATGGCTTTGACTAGTACATTGGTCTCATGTTGATATTGTTTTCAGAAATGAGAAGACGGGTCCAGTTTAGCAGTTAGGCTGTGCCAAAATTAGAATGCTCTGTACGATAAATTAATGACTAAATATATAACACAACAACGCTACAATAGTTAAAAAATTGATATTTCCCATGCAAGTTTCAAACTTCCAATATATAACAACAATAACAACAAATATAAACAATAAATAATAATAATGATAATAATAATAATAACAATAAAAGCTGTTACCCATAGTGCTTTTTTCGAACAGCCATTTACAGAAGTTCGTCAGTTGATTGGTACTGTGTCACTCAAAACCGATTTGAAATCAATTTGAAATTAACACTGTTAATGCTAATTCATCTTGGTCCACATTAAATAGGTTTGATTTGATGTCATTTGTTTTTGTTAACCACACCTCTAAAGATGGGGGAACGGAAGCCCTTGCTATAGCAGCCCAACGTCTACCCTACCAAGCCCCCTCCAATTCACATCACACTGAACCTAGTGATGCTGTGAAGTGAGGCTGTTCTGTGCTTTTTAAACTCCAGTATTTTAGACATGAACTTGACAAATCAAAACGACATAACAAAACGACATTTAGACAATTGGGCAAAGTCACAAACAGTGGGTGCGAAAAGCTCAAAAGCATTCCCTAAGTAGTATACTCCCTATGTGAAAGTGCAACACAAATGTTCACAGGTCACAACACAAATGCCATGAACATGCAGCTTTGCCAACTGGTGCTTTTCACGAATGGAGGTAACAACAAGGGATGCAAATGAAAAAAAAACAGGGTTGTTAACTAGCCTAATATTACGCCGCCTACCTTGGGGAAAGCGTGTGATTACTGTACAAACGTAGTATAACGATAAATCAAAGCAGGGAACGAGACAGGGCCCATATGCTAGGCTAAATAAGGAAAATGACTACAGCTGACCTCAACACAGTTCAGTTGTTTGTCTACAAGATTAGTCCCCGTGTGATGCCTATAGAAAGTGAGTGTGTGCTGATAAGCTGATAACAGGGCAAGGGCTCGCATACTGGCTGTAAAATTGTGTCCACCTGTGTGCGTCAGTCCTATTTATATATATATATACACTTTGTTTTAATTTTGCCGGTTATTTTGGGCAGGGGAGGTATTCCTTCATCATGGAGGGTATGAGCAGGAGGAGGGGGTGCTCATGCGGTCCTGTAGCCTACTGACCTGTGCTGGAAGTTGAGCGGCAGGCCCCCTGCCGTGCCCCCCCCAGCTCCCCCTCCCTCTGTTGGGTCGTCGGATCCACAAAAATGCGCCGGCGACTCTTCTGGCCAGCATCTGAACATAGGGCAACAGGGTGAGAGGATGAGGGCTGGCAGTGGGCAGGCAGGCAGGCAGGCAGGCAGGCAGGCAGGGGACTCTGCACCGTTTCCCCTTTACCCGGTACACTGCCACCCACCCTCCAGGACCAGGCCCACCCCACCCACGAAGGCCACATCCCAGATAGGCTAGAGGTGCCATCTATGGCATGTCTCACTACTGTGGTTGAAGATGCCTGCCAATGCAAATAGCTCTGGCGTTTTACCGAATAAATTTTTATTTGCATAGAAAGGACAGCTCCATACTGTGGTATGGCTAACACATCGACTCCGCAGACAAACAGGGAGGCTAAAGGGTTCAATAGGCTGCTCAGTCTAGATGTAAACATGCTGTGCACCACAACAGTAATTAGGAAGAGAAAAAGCTACCCTTAAGTGGATTGCCATACTCTAGGCCAGAGGAGAACAGTAAGTGCCCTTACAAACTAATCTAATACTCTTACTAAGAAAATGTTCCCTTGGAACACGGTGTCTCTCTGACTTGATGTAGGTAGAACAGTAAGTCTACTGTAGATTTCTATTCTACAACAAGGCAAATTCACAATTATAGATGGCACAACTTAATCATCTGAATAGTTGCTCAAGTGATAAGTCTGCTACCTTAGAGTTCTAAAAGCAAATTAGAGGGTACTTCTACAAAAAGTTGTTATATTTGTATGCATCATTATCTTTTTTTTTTTAAAACAAGGATGATGCAAGGGACCCACTGGTCGATTAAAGAGTTGTCCTAAACGAAACATAGTGTCTTAACCAAAGTGAAACAATTCAAGTATATTTTAAGGAAGAATATAGTGAAACATAAAAAAATAGGAAAGCTAGATAGATTTGCCTAAAAAAGAGAAAAAATAAATGGGAAGAAATAGGCAAAAGAATTAATAAATCTTAAATGCATTTTGAAGCAATTGAGTTGTCAAACTTTGAACATCGTAACATTCTAGTTCATAAGCTCCCTGTACGGCATAGCATCACCACTCCCAGCACCCCCACCCCCTCATCTCATTAATAGAAACTCGATTTGCGGACAGCTGCACTCGCGTACACATTATAGGAGAATTGATTGCACCCAGCACACAAGGAAAAGGATGAACACCAGGGAGGGAGGGAGTGAAAGAGGAGTGAATTAATTAAGAGAACCAGGTGGTCAAATGTTGGGTGGAAAATCACTAGCTAATGACACATCAGACTGTGGCCACAGTCTCCGAGTGGACGCTGTCTATTGTTCAAATACTGACGCTTCAACTTAAGCTGACCTTATGGCTCCTTGAAGCCACATGGCAAATTAATTTGTATTGCACATTCACACCACAACTACAACGCACCAACATACCTTTTCTGTAAAAACGAAAATCGAGAACCTTCATGTGAGTGGTTGTTATCAATGCTGTACCATATAAAGTAAATGCAGGTTGTTTTTTATAGGTTAAGTTATGTGGGGCCGGTCACTTCACTAGCCTTGTCAATAGGATGAACGGTATTCATATACCCTAAAGTGCTAATTACATTTTCCCTAATTTCAATAGTTTGTTCCTCCCAAAGCAGGAACTATTGAACATTAACTATTGATGCTTATTGACAGATCTTATTCGTTAAGAAAATATACCTTATATTAACCCTATAATCATATAGATCAGTCTTTAGTCAATAAATCTGGGCGACTACAAACATTCGCTGGCCAAGAACGGATTTTAGTAAACCCATGTGAGACAAGCCCATGTCTGGCTTATTTTGAGTTGGTCCCTTGGGCCCACTTCAGAATCTCAGTGAAAACATTCTGAGGGGCTCCTACTAGGCCTATTTTGCACAAAGAGAAGTTAAGACATAAGGCCAAAATAAACCTATAACCACTTTGGCCAACTTCTTAATAGTAGTATTAACCGCATGAAACTAGGTCTAAACTTAGTCTGCATTGTTTTTGTCCAATGTCTATTTGATGACAAAAACCAATTTGTAACTGCCCTAAATGTTATGATATGCATACATGATAGGGTCCATGACCAGACATTTTAAAGGTTTTAACAAAACAGTTGAATTGAGAATTGATCCCACATTTTAAAGGTCCTACGAGTCTCCTATGCTCTGGTAAAGATGTTTAAGAACTAAACTTGAATAGAAATACAGTAACAAAGTTCAAGTGCTAAGATGAGGTTTTACAAAAAGTGTGACCGTTTGTGTATCGTTATCGAGCTAAGGATTTTATAATGTAGCTAACCTTGATTTGACCCGCTTGTAGGTTTCACAACAGCTATTAAACAACGCGGACAAGAAATGTTGTGGGTAGCTACTTTGCAGAGATAATGCCAAAATGTGTCACCTTTTTTGCAACTCAATAATGGATGCGATACGCCAGTAAAAATATCCGAGCCTTCTTCTTTCTTTTTCTATTTCACTCGTGTCTTACCTGGCCTGTGCCTCGTCCAGGCTTTCATCAGTGATGGCCATGATTTGCTGTAGAATATCTCCAATGTCTTGTTGAGGTTGACCAAGTGCCTGATGTTTTCTAACAGAGCCTGGATCGCCCACATCGGCTTGTAATCCACCGAGTCCAGCAAGACTCGCAAGCATTCGGCTCTGGTCATCCATACTTTCAAAGAAACCTCTGCTTTCAATGGAACACAATTAGCTAGCCAGCTAGCTAGCCAACAAAGTATCCACTGTAAATCATACAAAACTGGCTTTATAGCAAATAATAGTATTGTCAGCAACCTTTGCTACCCTTACTGGAAAATTAAAAAAAAAATCTCCCGTAACATTTGCATGTGGTTTGTTGGATGATAAAAACGCTCAAAGTAACCAATACAAATATAGTTAGCCAGCTAGCAAGCTGGCTAGAGCTACCGATCACAAAAAGCAGCAGTGGCGAGTCCGAGCATAAAAGACACTCGCATGCACGGACCGTGATGAAGAGCCAGAGTCAGCCTCTAGCCTCGCAATACTAGCTAGCTTAGTAGCGTAAGCGTTTACCAGCTAGTCTGCTTTGCAAGCTTCGCTACAATGTTTTTTTAAGGTTGCAAGCAGATATGCACAGAACACTGCACCAGATAAAAAGTGTTAAAAAAAGAAAAGCTATCTCAGTGCAATAGCTAATATTCTCAAGTGCAATGGGTTTGAGTTGCCTATCAAAACAGAGCATGCCATTGTTTTCGCAAGGGGAAAACGGGTGTGTGCGCAGAGCTGCGCGAGCACGAAGCAGTGTGAGCGCATTAACACCACCAGTTCATTCTAGCAGTGCTGGCTATGATCATAACAACGTGGTAATTTTCTTCCCGTCTTGGATTCCTGATTTAATTTCCAAAAGTATTATGCAAAATCTGTAGGTCTCAGAAGTTACACTCTGCAAAAGTATGGTTTGATACTGATCTGTAGCTAATGTTTTGCACGTTACATTTGTGGAGATTCAAGCTCCTATAGGACGTCTTAAGTAAGGTCCTCCTATACGACAAAAGTCATCTGTATGCACATAACCTGTTGTTCGTTCAGGTTCTGAAAACGATTCCTAACACAATTCCAAAAAATCTAAATAAAACCACCTGGACCAGGGGAGCCCAGGCTGTGGTGTGTTTGTGTGTTCTAATTATCATTACATCGATCTGCTAATAATAGTACCATTCTAAAGGATGTCAGGTCACTGTAGACAGGCATTAAAACAGCAAAGAGCTGTGCTAAACCTCCAATGAATGAAATACCCCATCTGTCTTTTAGTATGAGACTGTGGACAGCACAGATTGAAAACAAGTGTCCTCATTTTTTCTGCCAACGTGGACAATTCTGCAGTAGTTTATCACTCAGATCATAGAGACAGCTTTCCAAGACAAATGGCTAGCTGAATAGACATGGAGGAGAGGTGCAGCCTGGTGCGCAGAGTCGAGAAGAGATGATGGGTGTGTATCGAGAGGAGTGGGACCAAACTGGCAGTGGTTTATGCTGACTCTCCGCACATCCCTCTGCTACAATTTGTGACTAATCAATCTAGAGGGAAAGCCAGACTGGAAAATACAGTAGTTCTGAAAATGCAAAAATAATCGTACAGCCCCATGTAAGTGCAGACACAACGATGTAGGTAACAACCACAACATTGCTTGTATTGCATAAGTTAAAAATAGTAAACTATGGAAATTCAGAATCCAGGTGCCATTTCTTAATGGCCCTACCTGAGGGGTTTGACTACATATCATTTAATTGCACATATCATTTAATTGCACGTATTTTCTTTGTTTTTACAAGGGTGGTGATTAAGAGGATGCAATGATTTAGTTGACATATTACAAAATGATTTCAATAGCTATTCCACTGTGAGAGGAAACAGTACACAGGGTGTCAAAACATAGCCTTGAACTGTGGTCAATCTATGGCTCAAAACCTCTCCAAGAATAATTACATTTAAATTGCAATCACAAGGCTTAAAGCAAAACAGTTATTGCAGTGCATGAAACCTTACATGAACTGGTGTTTTTTGTTAAGGCATTTTTGGAGTCTACTTTTTTTTTTTGCAAGTTAGTGATACTCTCTTCTTATCCCACAAGCATCCCACCTCATTTTCATCTAAATAAGAATCGATCCATCCTGCCATGCTTCACCCTCCCTGACTCAAACGATCATGGTCACAACCCCACTTTTCTCCTAGGCGCCTGTCTTTCATTCTCACTATTCATCCACTTCTTTCCACTGCCAACAAAATCACATTATGGAGATTTAGAGAACCAGTTTGCAGGACTTCCAATTTCATAACCTACCACATAGTCTTGTTTCTTTTGTCTTAATTACTGGTTTGCATGAAAGCAGTGATGAGAGTGTAAGGACTAATTTGATGAAAGACTGAATGAGAGAGCAGTGAGATTGAGATTGAGAATATGTGGCATAATGTCAGAGCTTCATTTCTGCCTCAATAACCCAACCAAACGAAAGAGAAAGGAGAAAGTCATTGTGGGGGAGGGGCCCTTACGAACGGTCAAGGGACAGACGTAGGACAGAATAGAAAAGCAGCTCTGGAGAGAAATTTGTGAATCTGGTGAATACAGAAGACGAGGAAAATTTAAGCTACTGAATGTCAGAAATCTTTCATCCAACTACTAAAAATGTTTCCATGGAAAAAAACATTTTCAAAGATGAATGCCAACATAGGTTACTGTCTCTGTACATGTCAGCTTAATTAAAACAATTTAAAACAAAAATATTTTCACATTTAGAAAACTGTATGAAGACAAAGTTATTTATAATATGTAAAAGCATAATTTAGCAATTCAAGGACTATTTAGGAGATGTTCAAAAAAGGTGTCACTCCCACCTAGTGGTCAACAACATGTGTTACACAGTCAATAGATACCCATTTTCCTATACAGTAAAATAGAGGACTTATGAACAATATATTACATACTTATAATCAAAAACAATGTGAAACATTGAGGACTATTAAATCAAGACGAAATATAATGTACAGGTATATTGTAAGGTAGATAAACTGTAAAAAGTCTCACGATATATGAAATGTAATATCATGTACAGTCTACTCCTTTAGAATAGGACTTGTTCCCGCTTGCCTGCAGCACTACATTAGCGATGTCATGGTAGATAAAGGTCCAGCCAAAAGATTTCTAACAGGGTCAGATGGAAGATCCTGGAATCCTGCATCTGCCGCTGAGACATGAGAGAGGAAGAGTTCAGTTGGGAGATGATCACTGATTGGAAAAGAGTAGCATGTCAAACGCACAAATATATGTGCTGTGTATTATTTGTACTATACACACCTTTTTGTATACATACCTAATTTGACACTTGTTTCTTTTACCAAAAGTTGGGAATGCTCCTGAATGGACAGAAGCTCTCGAATCATCTTGCACTGGGTGTCCATCTATGAGAAGATTTAACAGAGGGACGATTGGAGATCATTATATAATATTACCCATAATACAAACATAGCATTGCATTTTCATCTTACCACAATGGCCATAGTTTGCAAAACGGGCAGCTGTCTATGCAGGAGGCTGTTGTAGTCGGGTTTCCCCTGAATGAGCTGGCTCTGTGAGGACTGTACCACACAGGTGGGGTCCAGTTGCATTCCACCTCCTTGATCCACTCGCCTGATTAATAGGTGAGACATTTGATCATTTTAAAAGCAAACAAGGATCGATAACATAATCTGCAGACTGGACAGTGCATTAGTTTACCTGGCCAAATCCTCTGCTTTACTGCGGTGTTTGCTTAACAGGGCCTCCCAGGATTCACTCTCAGCCTGCAGCCTGCAACAGGAGACTGTGCTTATTATGACTAATTATTTAACAATAAATCCATTGATGCATTCCCAGTACAGGTTATACAGCCATTGAAAACCAACAGAAACGTACCGGTGGATAGCTTTCCAAGTCCGTTCCATGGCCCTCTGCATTTCAGGGTCACTAGATGGGATGAAGAGAGATATCAAAATATCAGGCGTATAGCCATAACTAAAATGGATTAGTGAGTTTTGAAGAAACTCAAAGCAACCACTGCATTATTACCCATCTATCTTAGTCGGAGGTTGCGGGCACCGAGCTTCGCTGTGAATGTATTTTGCCACAGAACACCATTCTTTCTGAACTGTCTCCACTAAGACGAAGAAAATTAGACATTTTTAACCTATAGAATCTTGACATGGTCAGGTTTAATTTAAAAAAAAGCATTCAAACAAAAAAGTTACTTTTACCAGATGACACCAACCTTGTTTTTTAAATGACTCCATTGACGAATTGGGAGTGGATTGAAGTGAGTCTTGAGTTCTGTCTATTGCCAGCTAGAGATAAACATTGATAAGACCTAGTTAATGTCTATGAATTAGTTTTAGTCATTAATGGAAATCAAGTCAAAACACTGTCAGTGTCCCTAAACTGAAAAGAACGCATGCCACCACATACACTCACCCTCATTGAAGCCTCCATCAGTTTCTCTAGCCTCTCTTCCGGTGGTTGGGATGGACTAATGCTCCTACACAGAACTTCGGAAAAAACATTTATTGAGACACACTTAAACAAGGTCAAAACGTTCATTGTTTTATATTAGAACTTGAATACATTTCGTTAGTCATTTACAGTTAAAGAAAATAGGACATCTCACTTTGGAAAGGATTTGGAACAGCAGGAAGAGAGCGCCGGCTTCTGGTTGACCTTCTCCAGGATTTCCTTCTGTTGCTGGAACTCGGTGATGGACCTTCTGTTTGAACATCTTCCTTGTAGTTCACTACGTTCATCTCCTCTCCTTTGTTTTTGTCCATGTTTTCTGTAGCTGACAACTGGGTAATGTGTGAGGGGCATTGGTGGCGAGGTGATTTGGAAGGGGGACCTGGGCTAGGATTGCTTGAATGGGGTCGTTTAAAACTCTGGTGACGTCCTTCTGGGTCAATCTTGACAGACACAAGAGATCATGACATGAGAAGAGTGTATTAAATAGCATTGAATTAGTGTAAGGTTTTAAGCAAAAAATGATCTGGTATTATCGCAAATTTACCTTTGGAGTACCAACTACAGCATCATCGTCGCAACTGTCGCAAAAGATTTAAAAAAAAATCCAACGTCAAAGACCGTAACTAAGAATCAGAGTTTTGAGAAAATAAAAATGAAACGTTGCAGTTGTTGTAGCTAACTACTAGTATTAGTACGAACAAGCGTTGTGCTAGCAGCGAGTTGGCTGTCATTCTGATTGAAGTGTTAAAACTACCAAAAAAAGTAACTGCAACTTTGATAGAGATTTTCTCTTTACTCTAAAGTCAAACATCAAGACTAATAACGTACGCATAATCAAAGTTAATGTTAGCCATCATACATACTCCAAAATGATTCTTTTTGTTAAACACTTACCCAATTTGAACGTCCGCCATTCTTAGTTGTATGCGCGATTGCGCGCCTAATATAGCCACGCCTCTTAGGGAAGTAATGGATGTTGGGAAACGTAGTGTTTATAATAGGCCAGTAGTTTGTTTTTTTTGTTCGATAGTTCTGTTTTGATTTAAATTTCCTTATCTTATTTATTGTAGAACAAACTGCAAAAGTCAAAGCAATATATATTTTTTCACAGCTGAGCACTTGCCACATTTTACATTATACGTTATATTTTTACGTTATTTTTGCAAGAAACAAAGGTATTTTCTTGTCTGCCTGCTTCCGACTGATTTTCTGTTCGTCAGTTTCTTTGTCTACGGGGCTTAGTTATACACTAGGCTTAGCCATGTCTTTATACATATTTACATTTCTGATAAATCCATCTGTATCAAGACAAAATAAATTATTGACAACATACACTAGTATTTAATGTCTTTTATAAGTCTGTAAGAGATTTATCTTTTTACAAAATCAAGAAGAGAAATCAAAAAGAATTAGAACACTTTGCAATTCTCTTGGAGAATGCCCCTGTTGTGTGCCTGTGTGTGTGTTTCACGTTGGCTGACACACAGTCTCGCACTCCACACAATACTGCTGTCTTCTTGGCCTTCAGGATGGGAAAGGGGAAAATGAGGCAAGAGATAGAAAGTTGAGACTAAAAGGGGACTCTGCAGCATAAAGAAATAGAGAACTGAAAACACATTGTAACTGAGCTGGAGAAGGAAGGAGGGACAGAGCAGGACAAAGAGATGGGATACACTTAGGAGAGTGCAGTACTGCGTGCCACGAATGTCCATCTCAGCTTCCCTGTGTGTTTTACAACAGCTATTCACCCCAACCCCACAAGTCTCCTCTTGTCCCTTTACAGTTGGGGTACCAAGGGCAGCAGTTGCTTGGGGCAGCTGTGGGTAGGAGTTCAAGAAGGCAGCCTAAGGTTTTCTTTCCCAAGCAGGAACTGAAGGACACGGTCCACAAATAGAGCTGCAACAAAGTCTACCACAAGAACCTGGGCGATGACGAGCTTGAACTGCATAAACAAAGAGATACAAGGGGTATCACTGATCATAAGCCAGATCATGCAAAGATTAAATGTAATATGCTGTCATCAAAAAATTACATTCTATGCACTCATAAAAAATACAAAGAACAAAAACTGTCCTAGTTTGCTTACCTCTGTTGGAATATCTACAAGAGCAAACTGCTCATTGAATTCAGGTGAAGAACCCGATAGTAGGCCCACGATGGCAAAACCTGATATGGCAATGCTATACAGAAGAGGCCGATTCTCTGTGAGCGATTCCATGAAAGGATGACCCTATAAGCAGCACAAACATTAGGGAACTTTTAGAACGGACTGACATACTGTATAATCTGGATGAATAGTACTAACATTAGTGTGAATAAGAAATCAGTACCTTGTAGTTAATGGCAAAAGTAGCCATCTGCATGGCCATTGACATTATGTATACAGTGCTATTGATAAGACTAGGCTCGAAATCTTTATACAGATCAGCAAACTGGTCCTCCCTGCAAGGACATAAGAAATATTTAGGGGGATGGCTAATACGGGTTAAACCTGTGCACATGCATGCGTGACTGTGTTCAAGTGTGAAAACATGCATCCTCTACCTGGGAGGACTTCTGCTCTGTGCCCCTTTGTAGAGATACACCAGACTGCAGAAGTGAACGGCAAACTGTAGTAGCACCGTCAACACAGTATATAGATTGAAGATGTTGGGCAGAGGCCGTTCTCTTGAGAGGGTCTTCAATGGCTGAACAAGCACAATTCATTTTGATTAGTTTGGAAATATAGATTCAAAGTAGGTGTGTGCATTGAAAGTTTTCAACTTTTTCTTACTTTTGACCTGGAGATGAAGAGGAAGCATCCAGCCAACAGCAAGCCTTGTAGTGTGGCTTGGAAGTCACTGAATTTGACCCCCTCCAGGTAGAGCACGGACTGACTGTAAGCCAGCACTAGGGCATTGAGAGCCAGGATTTTGAACATCTGGAGTGTGGTCACCAGAGTACAGCGACCCTGCTTTATCACATGGCAAACTGACAACAGATCAATGGGTTATACGTTGACAGGGGCTGTGAAGTACACCAAGCAGATTAACTGTCAAATAAACTCTGTGGTAGTGTGCGTGCTTTTGTATGTGACTCACTGCATGTTATGGAGGACAATTTCGAAGTGAAGGGAGCGGCAATGGAGGCGTCTCCAAGTTTCACGACTTGAATCTGATCTTCCTCAAGCTCCCGCAGGACTTGACTGATCCTCTCCTGCAACAGAATTCATGTCTCCTCTTAATACGACATCTGTATCCAACCTCTGCCAGGTACCGTAACCCTAATTTACATGTAAAACTGTCCTTCCTGATTTGTTTCAGAGGGAACATTCGGTCACAAACAGATACCTTCTGTGCTGCGAGTTGCTCTTCCCTCTGGGCCATCAGCCTCTGCCTGGCTGCCCTGGAGCTCGGCTTGCCCCCCGAGCTTTGGACGGGTGGGAGTGGTCTGGCCTCGGCCACCGGGGTCTCCTTCTCTCTACCCCTCTTCTTTCTCTCTGGCATGCGCTCGGGGGCGTTGGCCAAGAGAGCCACTCCTAAGAAAGAAAAAGTGGTTTTGATCATCCCTCTCTTTTCCTTTATTGTCACCGTTTATAGACAGACCAGTGAGGCATGCAAGACCTCTGATTAGTTGTGTGATGGTAACATGCAGCTTGGATCTGACCTATGTGAGCGTGTTTGAGCGCTCCGACGTCATTGGTCCCATCGCCACACATCAAAGTCACGTAGCCAAGTCCTTTTAGACTAGTGATGACAAACTCCTGAAATGCGAAACAGAAGCATTCCAATGATGCTGTTACTTCTTAATGGAAATCCTCTCGTTACACTGCAGCATAAGAGAGAGAACAGACTTTGAGGCTGACCTTCTGCTTGGGGCTGACTCGTGCAAACACGCGGATGTGAGGCAGGAGGGCGTTGAGCAGCGTTGTGTCGTAGGTCAGTCTAGCCAGCCCCTCCCCTGTCACACACAGGTCGTACTGACTGACCAACGAGGGGACCGAGGGAGGGGGCAGTGGTATACACACACTGCCGTCTATGGATTCCCACTGCCACTCACCTATAATAATAATAATAATGATACACTTAATTTATATAGCACGTTTAACGTAACAAGGATACCAGGTGCTTGACAAAAGAACAGATAAAATATATCAATAAAATAAAATACCATAAAATAAAATTAAAATAAATACCTAGGAAAAGAAAATACACAAACACACGACACGCATATAAACTAGCTTGTAACATCCAAGTGTAATGCAAAGGTTATGGCTGAACATACCCTCACTGGGTCCAGACTGCAAGACAAGTGTGTGCTCCTTCTGAATGAAGAGCAGCTCCTTAGCAACATGGCATGCCGTTAGCGGGTTGTCCCCAGTGATCATAACAACCTGAAAGACAGTTCGAGGTACAACAAAGTAAGTTAAAACATTTTTGAGAGAGAGAGTGAATGTATGTGTTTGACGGAGAGAAAGAGGGAGAGAAAGAGTGAGGGGGGGCCCATGTGCGCCAGCCTCCGTACATGATGTGATGCGTCCTGGATCTCCTTGATGATGGCCTTGCTGTCAGCCTTGAGGGGGCACGAGACCACCATGAAACCAGCAAACTGCAGGTCGCACTCCAAGGCATCGCGGCTCACCTCCCTGACCTACAACGCCACCAAACAAGACAATGAATCATTTTTGTTTCTATCATTCGTAGAGGAGGTTATGGACAGTTAGTTGATCAGACAGGTACCTGCTGGTGGCTGAGGTGTCCCATCTCTTTGTAGCCTAAGGCCAGCACTCTTGCTCCTTCCCTGGACATCTCCCTGTGCACCTCATCATAGCTGGCCGGACACTCTGAGAACTACATTCAAACGCTTTACGTCATAACTCTGGCAGACACTAACAGAGATGGATTTGACCGAAAACCAAACACGTATTGCTGTCGTTTGTGTCTGTCTGTTTACCATTGCTCGGAGCGTCTCCGGAGCCCCTTTGACTGTGGAGATGTAGCAGAGCTCGGTGGAGCCCAGCCTCTCGTACGAGGCCAGGACCGACATCCTCTTCAGGGCGCTGGCAAAGTGGAACCTCTGGTGGATCTTGAGCCCGGGGGTCTTTATGCCACGAGCAAACACCTTCTCATCTGCATACGGAGAAATCTCGTGAGCGTTCACGCACAGCGGTAAAGCAGCACAGCCATACGCATTGGAAGTCATTTCTGTACCTTTAGTGAGTGACCAGTCGGCGGCAGTCAGCATGGCCTTCTCCAGGGGGTCTCCCACCAGCTGTCCATCATCCAGAGTGACCAGAGAGTGACAGGTCGCCACCACCCGGTGGGTGTCCACGGGGATCTCAGACACAGGCATCACTTCCCTCCCTTCTCTGTTTGGACACACAGACCATGTCATAAATGTTTCTCCTGTGCGAGCACAGTTGTGGTTAGTTTAGTTACGTAGCTGTAGCGCGGGGCTGTGCATTTGATTCTGACAAACAGCTCTCCATGTCAACCCAGTTATTGAGGGTGACACAAAGCAAAGCGCACCTGAGCCCTGCTACCCCACGCACCACCAGGCTGTCACTCGTCAGGGTGCCCGTCTTGTCAAAGCAGCATACCTCCACCTTCCCCGCAAACGGTATTCTGAAGGGCTCAGTGCAAAAAACATCTGCGAAACAACGAGAGGAATACGTGAGTTAGAGAAAGCCACTGTCACAGGCACAGACAGTCATTTCGAGTTATGACCACACCCAGAGCCATTTCACCCACATAGCTTGGCCAGGGCGATGAGGGAGGTGTTGACCGCCAGGGAGAGCTCTATGGGGAGCTCTGGTGGGACCACAGAGGTCAGGATGAGGGTGCACTCCAGAAACAGTTTGTACCTGTTCCGGCTGGGGTCCTTGGTCCCTGCGAATGAGAAGCTCAGTTTTAACAGAAATGTCATTAAAAAGAGTATGATCCATACTTTCAATGGCCGGTTACATAAAGCCTTATTCTATGTGGGCGACTGACCCTCTATCCAAACGTAGCCAGCTGCAGCGATCGCAAACACCAGGAGGAACAGGATGAAGATGAAGGTTTCCAGATTGTTTGCCGTCACTCTTTTCACTCCGAAAAGAATGGTTCGCAACAGTTTACCCTGAAGGCAAGCAGTGTTGTACAAATGGGACACAATGTTTATTAACTTGAGTAAATGTCACACTCATGAACTAGAAAACTGAGCAAAAATGTTTTTGGGGTCAAAGTCCAGCAGATTTTCACCTGAGATGTGTAGAACCCAGTTCTCAGTACGTAGGCCACACAGCCATTGTCCACAGCTGCACATACGAACGAGAACATTTTAAAAACGTTAAAAAGCAAACCCCTTCTTTATGGAGGTATTTATAGGGATAAGACTATGCTAAATCCAGTCTCTTTCTACATGGTCTAGTCCACTGATAAACTATACAAGGGCATGCAGAATCGTGACTGACGTTTGAGCCCGGAGCTGGCTTTCAATGGGGGGCTGTGCTGGACCACCTTGGTACCACCAGAGATGATGTGCAGCCGGGAGTCAGCCTGCAGGTCCAGGACTTTCTCCGGATCTAGGTCCTCCACTGGCTCCTGGTGACGCACAACCAATAGAATTGGCCATTTTCTTTTGACAAATTATATGAAACACTAACAACTTTATGCCCCTTGGACTGCTTGGTTAGTTCCTGTCTGACCTTCATCTGAGGCACTGATTCTCCCGTTAGCATGGCCTCGTCCACTATACAGCGACCCCTGATCAGCAGCACATCACAGGGAACCAAGTTATCCTGAGGAGAACGCCCTGATGAAGAGAGAAAGAGTCAGTGGACACAGTGCACACAGACCCGCACGTTACACGTGTTATGCTGCTGTGAGCATGAAGGGAATAAGAAAAGAGATCCCACCTATTGAGACCAAGTCCCCAGGAACAAGCTCGTCACTGGACACGTGCCTCCATTTCCTGTTTCGATAGACCTATTGGAAAACAATGACAAAAATGTATTCGAAACAGCAATGTGTTCAGATAGTTTCCACAATTACATTGAGCACACGAAACAATATCATTATAAATATGCTTTCAGTTCTGAAATAAATCCTGCCTGTATCATATAGGGCTTATTCCCCATCCGGCGTATCTCCGACATGTTCCTCATTTGCTGTTGCACTAGGGAAGCTTCAAATGCCACCAGCATGAAGAGAGTGAAGACGCTGTAGTACCAATACTCATCCAGACACCACAGCCCAACACAGAACACCTGAAGGGACACAGACCCCATCGCATCACATGAACAACACACTGCTTCTGTTGGTATCCATAACAAACTTCAAATGACCATGCTCATATGGTATTTATAGGTTATGGCAGTTGTATATAGAATGATTATTACATACTCATACACACAAACATAATAACTAATTACACAATGTACACAATGCGCTGCGCTATACAAGCACCTGGAATACAAAGAAAGGAGCCGTTGCTCTCTCCCTGAATAGCTCCAAGAAGTCTGGGACCATCATCTCAGCCCGGTTGGTGCCATATCGCTTCTCCGCAGCTCGCAGGTCAGCTTCCTCCTGGTAACCACGCCAGGCCTGGAAGTAGCTGAATGGCTGACTGACAGGGAACGCAACTGGCAGGAAACATTTCTTCTCCTTACTGTCAAAGACATAGCGAATCTTCTGGAACTCAAAGCATAGGATTTCCTCTCCATTCTCATCCTGATGGAGGGGAAAGGAAGCAATAAAACAGGTTGAAAATGGATTGTAAATAGAAACATCTACTTTAAACAGACATTGGAGTAGAATAGATTGTTATTTGTATAGATGTCCAAAAACAGATAAGCTCCATCTTAGAAACAGACATAAACTAACCTGGTCTCTCTGGAGAGGTACTAGCTCAGCAGAACCGTTGTTGGGGGTGGGTATGACCTTTGCCAGAGTTGCCTTGTGTGGGTCTGACTCCTGTGCATACAATACCAGGTGAGAAATTCACACACTAGTCAATCACAACAGCCTAACCGTGTCAACAAAATGCTTAGTCAGAGATGCCAATGCTGTCTGTATCACAACAGAACAGTTTTGTAATATTTACCTTAGAGCAGGTGAGCCAACAGTGCGCGTGCACGGACCAATAGCCGGACAGCGCTGTAAGAACGTGCGCGATGGCAATGGCAGCGAGGGAAAGAAGGCCGGCTTCTGGATGCTCGGATGCGCCATACACTCCTAACCACACATACAGCCAACCCGGATAAAGAAGGCCGAAAAATGGGAGAACGGTACCATGTAATATCTGCGGTCTTCGTCTGTATAGCGAAACCGAGCTAACCAGCTCGTCACAATTAGCCCCGTTGTCATGCTGGCTGTGGTTCATAGAGGGGGCCATTTGCAGATCCCCCGACCCCCGAATCTCATTTACTCTCAAATTCTCCTCTTTCGTAGTCTCATTCATCGTTCGACCTCACTCTCCGGGGCCCCTCTATCCTCCACCTGCCCCCTTCGTATTCTTGTAGGCGAAAAGGTTACCACAGTGGTCCGGTGCTCAGATTCAGTTTCTCAATCGTTCGCTCCGTGTCCCATTTGCTTCCGCATACGCAACCACGCAGAATCACGCAATGTCCTCTCTTGATCTCTTACCATTCTATTATATTCAAAGGCATAATTATTCTTAAAATATTTTGATTTTAAAATATTATAATACGGATGGAAATTTTGTAGAGGTGGCAAAATATTAGCGCAAAAGTATGTATTTTATGAACATGTGCAGGCGGCTATGCCTTTAAGAGACTGAAGTTGTTCAGTTGGGCGTGGCCACAGTGCCAGACTGACATCACCTAAACCAATAGAAAATACATCTAACATATCGTTAGAATTTTTCCTCCTATCGGCTCAGAAGACGGAGGATCCGGTAGTAAACTGCCACACGTTTTATAACCTTGGGTCTTTTTGTGTATCACTTTCTCTTGGCGAAAACATGTAAGTAATGTACAGTATTAAGTAAAATAAGAGAGTGCATGGAATCTGTAGCCATATGTCACGCCAAGGAGGATGGCGTTACCTCCTAAAATATTTCTTCTACATATTATTTTATGTTGTCTGTCATTAGGCAGGCTGCTATGGATATCACGGCCAGGTACTGCCAGAAAGAGATGGAGTTGTATGGGTCATGTGTGGCCTCCAACCCATCATCATGGCAGCTACAGTGTCATGAGCTAAAGTTGAAGGTAGCCCAATGTACATCTTCACAGTAAGGACACTAATCTACTCCGTTTCAATTTTACACACACAATTACCCTCACTTTCTTTCTGAAAAATGCCTCTATTTTTCTCCTCAACTTCTATTGTAGCCCAGTGATTCAGAAGATCCGGTCGGACTGTTCTAATGAGTTTATAGATTTTGAGCGCTGTCTTAGGGAGCACCAGACCACTCCTGCCTCTTGCTCCTCACAAGTAGCCCGTTTTCTTGGCTGTGCCGAGACAGTGGATCTTGCTGAAGTTTGTGAGTTTCACTGGACCACAAACATCCTTGGTCACACACACACACAAACCAAATCCATATTAATCCTTGAATTGGGTGATCCCCATATAATCTATAGCAATAACCAGGAATTTGCTTTTTCCCTAGCTGTAAACCCAGCACCTCTACCCTCGTGAGATTTAATGGTCAACATTACTCTCAGGGTGTAGATGAGTAAACAGAAGCAGTGATGGCTATACTACACTGTTGGCACTTCGTGAGAACGACTCCTCCGAAGTCATCACCAAAGTAGGCTACATTTGGCATTTCTGCATCACAAGGAAGTTGACTCATCATGTATCGGCAGCAATTTCAAGCTAATGTGACACTGACTATTTCCTATTTTTTTATAAAAATATATTGATGCCACTAGAGCAACAACTGACATGTGAATACAATGTTGCTGGTGTCACATACATGAAATAATTAAACATTATAATAATTATGGTTCAGATTGAGTATAACCAAATGTGCTGCATGTGTGAAAGGAAATGCAGGTGAAATAGGTTTTGTTAGCTGTGTAAAATAGTGTGTGTTGTTGACAGTGTGTTTTACTGAAAATGTTTTCATTAAAATGTACGTCAACGAGTTATATTTCTTATCTTTTTTTCATCCTCTGAAGTTTTGTTATTTCATTGGACCCTCCTACGCATCCCTTTGTGTTAGTATGAGCCATAGTATAATATTAAACTCTGGAATGTACGATATCTCCCACACATCTTTCTGTGGGGATGGATAGACCAGTAGCCTGGGAAGAACAGAGAAAAAGGGAGGGCTGTTAACGTCTAATCACTTTGAGCTCTGATGAAGACAGCGGGAGGATGTTGAGTTATCAGCCCTGTGACTACTAAGCATAACATTCTATTTATGGTTCACTTGTTAAAGGCTTCTAAGGCTTTCTTATAAATAGAAGAATGTGAAATTGTGAAATGTGAACGCAATCCTTCATTGCATCAGAACACATTATGACATAGGAAGGATACACAAGCTGAATCAACAGATTATATTGAAGAAATAACAGTATTACATTCAAAGCACTGAATCTGGCAATCATAAAACAAAACAACTTTTTTATACACTTAGGAGTACCTAACAATTGTGAGAGGAACTTTCCACACACCAAATTACAGCACAAATAAATTATATTCACACAAATTCTTCACTTTAAATGTACCATCAGACAATTATTAACTGATAGAAAATGGATAGCAAAACGTTACCTTTTTCTAGTTCATGTAGCCTATCTTTTTTTAAGAATATTGTTTTCCAGCACTTATTACTCTAGTAATTTTCAGGCGATATAGCTTCAAATCTATACAACTTTTATATGCATCATGCTACGAGTATTTGTACATAAGTACTGGTACAAAATAGCTAACAACATTCATTTTTAAGAGTTTTTTGAACAAAAAGAAATAAGTACAGTAAATGGCAATACCTATAATAGTAGTATATTAACACATTTATTATATATTAGAGCAAATCATTAGGTATTTTAATATTAGCGTGTCCATTAGTATTTGGCTAATAACTCTAAGAAATTACTTCACAGTTTAGAAAAGAAAAGGTAACATAAAAGCCATTTACTCCGTACTTTTAATAACCCTGTCTCCACAAAAGGCTCTGGTAATGACCCTGTGATATCGTTTAACCTCACACTTTATCAAAAACAATCTTCAGTTAATCTCTCAAACCGTTAAATTGTTTAATACAAATCATTGGTTTAAATTGTAATCTAATCAGCAGACTATATCCTGAGTCAGTACTCAGGAAACATAAACATGTACACTAACCTGAGAGCAAATTCTACTCCAACCTATACGCTCCAGTCCTTCACATTCAAAATAAACTACTCAACGTAATTAAAATAGCAGATTTTCATATTACAGTCCTTCTGTAACTGCTCCAGTATCTGTTACGATTCCTTATCTCTGTAGATACTTGTTGTGGGTTATAACTGAAACAATCCCCCATTCTTTATAAGCCCCAGTGATCCATCTTATGCAGTATTCCTTGGTTTGTGATGCCTCAGTACAACCGTTCAGCATTTTCACCCTAGCTAGGAAGTAGGCTGCAGAAGCACATTTGATATTGTCGACCAATTCAAAGGATATCCAGGGGATGATTTTGAATGTAAACACGTAGCAGAACCTTATGCAATTATCTCTGTCCTCATATTGCCAGTATGGGATTCCTATGAAAGACGATGGAAGAACTCTGCTGTTCTAACATTTACATAACCTAGGAAAAAGTATTTTTACAATGGTGCCGCTAATGCTTGTTCAACACCATTTTAGTGCGTGTGACGATTTGACGGTTGAGAAATTAAGTGTGCGTGAACGAAATTGAGACAGAAGTGTGCGTGTGTGTTCAGGATGTTTGTGACCTACAGTACATGAGGTGGTCTGACCGGAATGTGGATGGACAGGCTCCACTAGCTGCGACTCTGAGAGGTGATTGGAGTGAGGCTGGCTTCAAAGTTCAGAGGGGTCAGGAGGTGAAGTAGGAGTTCTGCATGGAGTACAGACGGTCAATCGGGTTTCCCACGCGCCCTGCCAACAGAGACCCGTCTGCTGTTGCCAAGAGACAGTCTCCAAGGTGACTGAGGCTTCCGTCACTGTCCAGATCGTGGAATACTGTCTCTGAGTCTGAGGGACAAATAAAAGGGTAGCGTGATCAAGAGGGAAGATCATCAGCGAGAAACTGTAATAAAAGTGAACAAAAAAAAGAACTGTGTCGATAGCATCGTACTCGAAGTGCTTATGTCTGTGCGTTTGGGTCCACTACCCACTGAACGTTTCTCGGCTCACTTCAAACGTTCCCGACATCATTAACCACCTTCTTACCATAGGAATGGAGGTGCTCGTTGCCTATCTGTGGTGGTGTAAGTCCATGACGAAACGGATCTCCTCCATAGATATTGGGGTCAAGAGCCAACAGTTGTTGCCGTGGCAGAGAGGGGTAGCCCAGCAACCCATCCATTCCGTGACTGCTAGATCCGTCTGAGGAGAGACAGAAGAGTCTTAAGTCCTTCCTGCTTTGCTATTGTAAACATGGATTAATGGACCCTGCTCAGTTTCTCTTTTTCTCTCTCTCACTCTCTCTCTCTCTTTCTCTCTCTCTCTCTCTCTCTCTCTCTCTCTCACACCTTCACTGTCATCGTTGCTCTGTCGGCCCCCTCGGCTTGGTCCTCTCCTGGTTCCTCCCAGCTGCTCCTGCTCCTGTTGCTGCTGCTGTTGCTGCTGCTGTCTGCGAGCTATTTTCTTCATCTGAAGCAAAACAATTCAATTCATGTACTGTGTGTGGGTGTGAGTGTGTGTGTGTGTGTGTGTGTGTGTGTGTGTGTATGTGAGTGTGTGTGTGTGTGTGTGTGTGTGTGTGTGTATGTGTGTGTGTGTGTGTATGTGTATGTGTGAAAGTCTTGAATTGTCTTGACAATCGAGCTGCGCCTCACCTTTGCTCTCTGGTTCTGGAACCAAACTTGAACGACTCGCACCGTTAACCCAGTCTCAGCAGCCAACGTCTCCCTCACCTGGAGTTCAGAGGGAAACATGTTTGAGACGTCGGTGTGTGACGACTACGGCGCGCGAGAGAGAAAGGAATGTGAAACGGAGACCCGGGCGTCGCACCTTCCGACAGGGTTTGGAGGACACCTCAAAGGAGGCCTTGAAGGCCCGGCGCTGCTGTGTGGTCAGAATGGTGCGGGGCCGCTTGGAGCGCTTGTGCTCCTTTCCGTCGTCGCCGCCCTTCCCGCCAACGGAACCTCCTCCACCATCCTCATCCTCACTTTTCACTGAGCAGGGCCACAAGTTACACAACTACAATTTCAGTTCAAAACAGGACCAGCAAAACATCTGTGTCTAATATTCACTTTGAATAAAACAGCATAAAATATTTTGTGTAAGAAGCACAGTAACTAAACTGAACGTAAACAGTGCAGGTGTACCACAGGTACTGGAGTGCTGGCAGTCTTGATATCAAAGGGGTCTTTACCTGACTCCGTCGGGGTGGGACTGATGGCCGCCAGCATCTCCCTCTCCTTCTCGTAGTCCCCTCTACACAGCAGCTGGCCCTCTTTCAGCACAAACTCATCTCCTCGCTGCAGCCGGCGCTCACACTCGCAGCAGCAGAAGCAGCCCAGGTGGTACACCTGGCCCAGCACGCGCATAATCAGCTCTGAGCGGCCAATCACCTGCAGGCAGCCGCTGCATTTTCTCACAAACAGCCTGGGGTGAGGGAAAAAAGGACAGAGCCATCTACATTTCTCACTAGTGTTACCTAATTCATTTAAATCCCCACTAGCTTTCATTGTAGCTACTGCCTCACGCGAACGCAAAACATGGGCCTGCAGAAAATAGGACTCGTGGAACAAAGGAATGTTTATAATGATCAAATGAACTATGAATTGTCATACTTTTATGTGAGCATTTGAATGAACAAGTCCGTAGTATGGCACTTCAATTAAGGAGTAATATAATTTAACAGTTGAAGGAATACCATGAATGTATTTTCTGAGCACACTTTGACTCTTTTTTTTTAATAGATCTAGATTTGCAGGTCAATAAGAAAGTGATGCATTAGAAAATTCATATTTAGATTAAATATGCAAGTTAAAATATCCAACCTTAAGGTAAAAGTCAACTCATTTTATTAAGCACATTCATTGTAATTAATTATAACGATTAAATGTTGTAACTGTATAAATGTTATTGAGGGATAGACGAGAACAGCAGCAGCTTTTAATAGGCTTTCAGCACCTCTGTGTCTGGTGACTGACAGTGTCTCTTAATTAAAGGTCACATGAACATTACCCAATGCACAGAGCAACAAGCTGAACATTTGGCATGAGATGGTGTGGCCTGTCGTCATGTCGACGCTACTTTTCTCCCTTGACACTAGGTGGCACTGTTCCACAAATCAAAATGGAGCTGGGGCAGTCATAGTGGGTTTAACAACTGTCACTAATCTTTCACAAGTTGACATAGAAAAAAAGCAACTGTTTTATTGTCAATTATATTTGTCCCTACTGTTTCTATTCGGGGCGAACAGAGTTTAATAGAGTGAATACTGTTTAAGTTCCAGCTTTATGGTGGCTTTCTCTGCCCGACTGGTTTTTTGTCCATGTCCACTTCTCTCCTTTTGTCCCTCTCCCGCTCCTCCTGTGTTTCGTTTTACCCCCTAAATTTCTCTCCTGCTTCATCTCTTCAGATCACCATTTCCATTCAGTAGGGCCAAAACCCCTGCCATTAAATTCCTCTCAAATCCCTGTTTTCTCAGTCAGCTCCCTCCCTCCCTCACTCCCTCCCTCCTCCTCCACACCATTTTCTGCCAGCATTCCCAGTTCTCACTCATGCCCTCCCAGCCTCCCTCCCTAGTTCACTGAAACTAATAAAGACAGGATTAATTAGATTGTTGTTTAAACAGTGCGACGCCCAGACGGACGCTGTAAACTCATAACCAGGGATTGAGGATAGCATGGGGTTAATCTCTCTCCTCTCCCTTTTGAGCACACAAACACTCTCACACACACACACACACACACACAATATAAAGATGCATGTTTACACACACACACACACACACACACACACACACACACACACGCACTCGCGAGTACAAAAAATATCACCCATAGACATACAAACACATATGCATGGTTGTGCTTGTAAATGCACACACACACACACACACACACACACACACACACACACACACACACACACATATGCACACACTCACTAAACAATCCATAGTATTGTACTGATAGACCGACAAGTCTTAACAGGTACGGGAAATGGAGCTGAGAGAAAGAGGAATTGTTTAAAGTAGTGCATTTGTTAAACTGGTAAGGGTGGAGCGTAGCATACATAAGAGACTACCAGACTGGGCGAGAGAAAGAGAGAGAGGCGAGATGCAGGGGGACAAAGGGCGGGAGAGAAAGAAGTGTTGACGCTCTCTCACCGGGTGTGAGGAAGGTGTCGCTGCTCAAATCTGGACACCAGAGAAGGAGCCAGGTCTGCACATTAGAACTCCTAATCTGTGATCCAGTCCCAAACGCAGCTGCTCGAGCTAATCTATACCAATCCATCTGCCAAACGCAGCGCACGTTACCCAAATCACAGTGTCACACCCACTCGACATTATTGCACGCACGGAAATCCCCTCAAACCTTCCCTCGTGCAGCCCTATAGCTGGGCCTGCAATCAGTGCTTTAGATTTGACTATAACAGTTCTCCCAGAATAATTCCGTTGATCCTCAACAGAAGTGTAGTTTAGAACTTCAACCCACATTTAATTGTAAACCCCAACAGTCCACACTCTAACTACTAAAAGGAACACTGTCACTACTCCTCTATTCATAACCTCACTAACTCCACCATGAGGTACCAGCCATGTGGGCGGTTGCCACAGCAAACCCTGAACGCTTCCAATGCCGAAGTAAAGATGCTTAATGAACGCCAGACGATCATCACGTCTTCATTAATTGGCGATGATCTTAATACTTCTTAGCCAATTTCACTCTGCGTGATGCATTATAGCCCAGTAAGAATTTACCCACCATGGAAAATCATGTGTTGGGGCAACTGCCACAGATGGGGGGGTCTTTAAGAAGATCATTTTAATCCTCCTAATAGTAAGATGATTCATCCTAGCCCAGTCCTTGGCCCATCGCCGGTACAGAGAATGGCGTTATGGGCACACGTTTCAAAGCGGGTGAAGCAAAACATTTATTAAAAGGAACATACAGTGGCAAAGGATTCTAAAGGTATCCAAAGGTGTCCCGCCTAAGTAAATCCACAGGAAAGCAATATTGAAGAGCACTACACATGAATCATTTGATAACATATGGTTGCCAATAAATAGTCAGATATGTGTGTTTTAAAAAGATAGTAGACACTTTGTAAGCAGTTATCTAATGTGAATCTAAGTTGAATCCCGGCAGGACTACACATACATTTTTAAGAAATGTGTGGATTTTAGAGAGGCGTTAAGCAACAGTACCAGAAATAAAGCAGTTAGTGATCAAATATTGTTACCCACAGTGTATGCAAGCAATGGTCATGCCAACCACAGCATAGAAAAGGAAATCTGATCCTTCATTGTCTGTGCAAAGTATAATGCAATGCATTACTGAATAAATGTGTGGGTTTTCACCTTCACTTTCATACTGATGTGAATAAATATGCAAGTATATATGTTTTTTTATTATGTACGTGTAACTTTGGAGTGGATGACATTAATATGGGGTAGCAATGTGTTAATTATTGCTATATGTAACTATGTGAACTATTACATATTAAAACTATTACTTATTAAAACCAAGTACTGTTGCGTGTATCCATGACTTACGAGTCCAAAATACCATCTGAGAGTAAGTTTTCGTCAGTGTATGAATGGGTGCCTGTACTGGCTATATGGAATCAATACTAGAAATATAAATCATAATGCAGCAGTCTTGTCAATCTAACTTCTGGGTTGCCTTTGTCTTGTGTTAGTGTGTTCTTGTGTGTCTTCTTGTGTGTGTCTCTGTGTGTGTGCGTGAGTGTGTTAATGGTGGCAGGGGTAGCGAGTATCGTGGGGAATGCTGGGAGATTTTAATAACACAGAAGCAGTGCAGGGAGATTTAATAAAAGGAGATGATGTGATTACTGAACCCTGGCTCTGAGCCATTTTGCTTCACAGAGCAATATCCGCTCACACACACACACACACACACACACACACACACACACGAACACACATACACATACACATACACACACACACGCACACGAACACACACATTCACACTCACACTCATAAACACATACACCCACACACACACACACACACACACACACACACAATCTATCAGCGACAAACACACAAACATCACTCCTGGATGCACACATAACAGATACACAGCTGTGCATTTCAGCGATAAACAAATAACAAGTATTGATAAAAATGTTGACAAATATTAGGGCGCTTCCTATCCTAGCCTAACCCTTCCCTCTGATTCTATTGATTTATTCAAAGTCAGTTAGCCCTGCTTACACATCTTTGGCTATCAAAGGTGTCTACCAAACATTTGATCATTTCATGGTGGCAGTGGTGTGTTTGATCATCGGGTTTTAGTGTGCATGGAATGTCTGCAAAATTCTGCCGTATTCATCAAACCTCCATACACTCTGTGTGCTCACAGTTACTCAGTGGACGATTTCTGTCAGTCGTTCACACTGGTATTAACACGAGCGCTACACGAGATCACAACTGAGAGACTTGACTCCTTTGTGACAACCAAGATATGATATTACATGACCAAATGCAATATACCTGCAGAGGGTAGCAACTAAAAGCCTGCATGAGATCAGAGCTCTCAGAGAGTGGGTCTGTGCGTGTGTGTGTGTGTGTGTGTGTGTGTGTGTGTCTGTGTCTGTGTGTCTGTGTGTGTGCTCGTCTGTGTGTGAACCATCTATACCTGACGCCTAAGACAGTGTGAATTCTTTGTGTGGATGCGTCTTAGGCTATTGATGAGTATATGTGTCTTAGTCTGTGTGTGTTTGTGTGTGCGTGTGTGTGTGTGTGTGTTTGTGTCTGTGTGTTAGTTTAGATAAAACAGTTAATCCCCAGGCCACCAGAACGCAATATCCTGTCTGCTCGTTTCTCATTTCCTGTCTCTCTCTGGCGAGGCGGGAAGCAGTGGGGAGGGGGTGGTGGGGGACAGAGGGACCCGTTGCCCCAGAAACAGGAGATACAGCCGCCCGTTTGGAGAATGTCTGCCGTGTTCTCTCTATCTCTCCCTGCCTGGTCCACCCCCTATTCTCTTCTCCTTTTTTTTTCTCACCCTTCTTTTATTATCTCAGATTTAATAAAGCCAAGGCGAGCAGCTTGTTCTGCCATGAAACATTTATTAGCTGTCTGTAATGAAATTGTTGTGGGGGAGGCAAGATGATGGGGCTCATCTCGCATTATGCAAAAACAGTGGCAATATTACCGGAGATGACACCTCGCTTTCCACTACTTCTTTCTGCTCTTCCTCCACTACACTCATACAACTCTGCTCCATCCCATCCTTCAACCAAATTATTTCATTCCACTCCTCTACATTTCCCCCACAATGTTCTCTCTTCCATTTACCTTCTCTTATCATTTTTCTATTCTTTTTTTTTCCCCACATTACACAGTGTACTTCCTCTACCCCTTCTTTATTGCAATAAGGCTACCAGAAATATCTTCCTTCCACCTCTTCCTTGTGTCTCTCTCCCACCTCCCTCCGTCACTTGTTGACCCGGGCCGGTAGGCTCATGTGAGATCCCACGCTGGGCGGTGGTGGACCAGGTCGTGTGAGAGGTGGAGGACCACTCCACTCTGTCTGGCCTCTTGGCATGCCAGTGGAGCTCTGAGCGTAGCTTAGCCACTAACTGGCTGAAGAGACCCCCCCCCCCCGGGGAGCTCTTGGAGGACAGTTTACATCTGAGCCTCACGCAGGGTCAAAACGACCAAGAACAACACTCAGCCAGGTCCCTCCATCTTTGGAGAGGCACATCAAAGACAGACTAAAGGTTGGGTTTCATAAATGTCATTAATGCACTGAATAAATGCAATTTATGCATCAGGAAATGTATTTATGCTAATATTAGTATTTTAATAAATATGACACTTCGTCCAGAATGAATTGTATATTCATTCTACTACATCCATGTATGTATAACTATTTATCCACCTGCACATACTAACAATCAAAAGGTTGCATGAAGGCAATGCAAGAAATTAGTCAGTATGTGCAGTGGGATTGTGTGTATTGGGGCAATTTTGACCAAATTTACACATATTACGCACGCACATAAATACATGCAGGACATCCTGCATGAGTTGTCTGTTGCTCATATTCCATGCACAGTACGTGGTCTAATACCTGGCTTGTCATTACGTAAAAGATGAGAATCCTGGGTAATTAGCACGGTATCCAATCAACTTCTCCACTCTCCTCCCACCCTCGACCATCGCAAAACACAATAAGGCACTGAGGGGAGACACGATTAACAGAAAATGAGGGATAAACAGAGAGATAAACTGATTGGTGTCATCGCGGCTATCAATCTCAAACAGAGGGAAATGAGGTTTCGAATAGAAAAATATTATTACAAACCAGACAGTGATGAACGAGGGAAGGGTAGATGGTGGGAGGTAGCGAGGGAGAGAAAGATAGAGAGAGAGACAGACAGAGAGCGAAAGAGATACTGAGAGAGAGAGAGAGAGAGAGAGAGAGAGAGAGAGAGAGAGGGAGAGGGAGGTAAAAAAACAAAAGGCCGGGAAACTAAAACACACATAAAATAGAACACACTGTAACCTGAGAGAATAGTCTGTGTATTGGCCATTTAGTGTGAGAGATGGCTAGTAAGGGAAGATGAGCGTTCACTGTGAGTGTTTTAGAAGAGGTTGATAAATCCAGGCTGGCTCTCAGCGTCTCCCAGCCCACAGAGCGACGCATTAAATCTTGAGTTTAGTAGACATCTACCCCCGTGACCCCACAATACCCAGGAGAGGCAGGCTGGAGGATGACTGAAAAAGGGGGCTCCAGGCCCCACCGACCCCGTCTGCACTCATCCCTGTCTGGGCTTAGGAGGCCTGGCTGTGGCCTGGGGCAAGGAGGCCTCCTTATTGCTCTGCTAGGGGATTTGATGGCACCTTCTGTGTGTGCCATCTTAAGTGACTGTGAAGGGTAAAGAAAGCGGAATGTCTGGGTGTAAATCAGAGGGGTGTGTGCGTGCGCGAGAGAGATAATTGATATTTGAGAGACCTTTCTGATGGCCCGTCAGACAATTTGGCAGGCAATGTGTAATGAAAGCAAGAAAATAAAGTTACCAAAGGATTATGTAATATTATACTTTCTAATATTTGCCGACTTGAGATGTTATATGCCTATAACCTTCTTGTCATGATTCATGAAACTGTCAATCGATATTCAACCAACAGGGTTTTTCAAAGTATATTAGATATTACCCATTTATGTAGTTATGATATTAGAATTTGCTGGCCAATTTCACAAAAAAATATGTAAAGAATTAGGTCTGTTACAGAAATTAAGAAACTTAAAGAGAATCTTAAATCACCCAAAACTGTGTATGCCACAAATTCTTTTGCACACCCCTTTTCTTTAACAGTACACACACCTGCCGTCAGATAGCAAAGACTGGGGGAAGGCGGTATTCCTCCATATAAAAAGAAGCTGATGGAAAGGCTGCAGGAGACAGAGAGAGACATTGTTGCTGATCAACTGAAGGTCATGAGCAGTGTTGTGTGCCAAGTCTGGCGCGGAGACTCACAACATGATCCATCTATATATGGGCAGTGTAAAGGAAGCTATGTCATCGCTCTATGCCACGCTTAGTAATAATTCAGTTTTGAACGCTATAGATATGTCTCAAAATAAGATGACCTCATAGGTAATACAGCTTTGTAATTTTATCTTCCAACGTAGTTTCCTCTAAATTCGACCCTCATTCCCCGCCCCCCATACCTCCTACACAAGCACACACCCTCTCCCTCTCTCTCTCGCTGTCTTTCTTTCCGACTCTTACTTTCCCTTTTTTTCCTCCAGATGTCAGGTACAGTGGGAGTCTTGTGCTGCTGGACGCCGTCTGACACTTTTCACAACAATGATAACGAGCTGCAGGGACGTCCTTCAGCCAGCCCTGCACGCTCCTCAAGATCTCCCCATACACTAGCCGACACTTTGATTTTCCTCCAGCAATCAAACTCACATAAACATTCTCCCACAACCACAAAAAAAAAAAAAATACAAACACACAAACGGGAGCGTGCACTCACTAATACACACAAACAAACACGTACACACACCTATAATTTTAACACACATTTTGTGTGTTTTGCTTCCATTCGATTAATTCATTCGATTAATTCGACACGCCAAGTTACTTTCTGATATGTAGAGAATGTTGATGTGGGGTCACTCTTACTTTTCATAGTCATGCTTGCAGTAGAGAAGACGATCCTTGCAGTAACAAGTACCACTGAGCGCGCTCAAACACACAGCGCACTTCACGCAGGTCTCATGCCACGAGCGTTCGTTAACCCGCAATAGGAAGCGGTCAGCAATGGGCGACTCGCATCCAGCACACACCTCACCACCGCCCCCGTGTTCTGAACCTGGGATGTGAAGTAGACACAAAAACAAGTTAGACCCGCAGGTGAAAATATTGTCAAGGCCTTTTGACATAATCAATTACCCAAACTAAGAAAATTTGACTTAAACGACGTTTTTTAAACGTAGCATAATCTTGTATCTATTTTTCATGAAGAAGTTGTGGGCTATGCAGTTTTTAATTGCAGTCTAATTGAGTTATTTAGATCTTCTGGTTTTACCGAATGGCGTTGAGTTTGGAGGCTGCTGAAGACATGATTGGGTCTCCTCCGTTTTCATTCCGTCCCTCCTTCCCTCGATGTGGTCGCTATACGAGAAAAATAGAGATGTCACTCCTTCCACTTTAGAAAATGCCTAAACATTAAGATA
The DNA here is from genome assembly GCA_036023535.2 of Galaxias brevipinnis. Taxonomy (NCBI): domain Eukaryota; kingdom Metazoa; phylum Chordata; class Actinopteri; order Galaxiiformes; family Galaxiidae; genus Galaxias; species Galaxias brevipinnis. The sequence goes on along the minus strand of JAVQIZ010158161.1, from coordinate 33,651 downwards.
TCTTTCTTAGTGCACTCAAACACGCGCACACGCATGCGCGCACGCACACACACGCACGCGGCGCACGCAAACACACCAGCATTCAGGCTAATCTTGACCAGACAGGATAAAATGTATGACCTTCGTCCAAACAAAAAAAGTAAAGCAATGACACCATTTATTGGCATGGAAAAGAAAGTGCAGAACATAAGCAACAATAAACCCTGTTGAATTTTTTAAGATTTAGAACTACACATTTAAAAAAGATAAACCACCACTAAACATATATTGGGCTATCATATAATATATATAGGATGTGGGCCTTTTCATTTAGGCCTATTTGACATACACTTTATATCTGTTCAAAAAGGACGAATCGCATAAATAATTTATATAATTAGTTATTCAAATTTTATTATTCGTTTGTGGCTGATAGCAGGCAACTTATTTAACTCCTTATTCGGATATAACGAACATTGATTTTCCGATGATGACGCTCGTCTTATATTATTTTCGGAAATGTTTACTAAAAATGTTAAATAATCTCTACAGAGATTATAATTATTAAACTACATGATTACGCCTATATAACCGGCATTTACCTTATTGATAAACCTTAATGAAACGAAATAAATAGCCTACTGTGAAATTAGAATAGCGGAATAAATTGAACATCCCTGAAAAATGATTAGCTCACATAGTAAAAACTATTACCTACATTACACTAAATACTTTCCAACGTTAGCTATAAAGTTTATTATTCGTCCAAACATTATATTTAAAAAAATCAAGCTTAAATAACACATTTTATTTGCTGACTTTAGGTGAATGAATAGACCCCTGTTTAGTAGGCCATGGTCTTGTTGTGGTATAGATCTTTTTTCACTTTCTCAATATGGCTTTTAACTCAAAGTAGTATAGTAGTATAGTATATTCATATAGTATAGTATATTCATATACTATAGTATATAGTAGTATAGTAGTATAGTAAATTCACAAACGTGGTTAGTGACAGGCATACACGAAAATAAATAAATAAATAGGCTAATAATAATAATAATAATACTTATAATAATTATATCTTTATATTATGCGTACTACAGGATTTAATATTTTACATGGAATAATTCAGCTCAAATTGTGAAACAGACGATGTTATCTAACTCATCTGGGCCTGATACAAAAGAATAATTTTGCCGCCTATAGCATAGGTGATATAATATACAACCATTTCAAATCAAAAAAATAATTAGCCTATTCAATCAAGGCTAACATTCTTTAATTTTGACAGCATTCGCATTTTAACCTAAGATTCTGAAAGAAGAAAAAAAGTGGTTAAAATTATTGCAATGTTTTTTAATTTAATTAAATAAATAATAATAATATCTTTTTTATATGTTTACGTATATTATACATTAGATTAGATAGATTAGATGAACTTATTGTCCCGAAGGAAATAGACATATACATGTTAAAATTACAAATAATATAGTGGATCCACACGGCAGGCTGTCACCCATACACACAATGCACAGACTGCCAACCAACCAACTGAACACTACCCATCGTAAAACACACCTGTGGTTGTGGGGTACATAATGTGCAGTAGGAGTAAAACAGTTTCATCAACATAAAGTTATCATAAGGGGTACATCTGTAGGCTATAGTTAAATTAGAAGCAGCGTTACCGGGGTTAGCCGCTAGCTGACTTGCAATTTAGGGCTTTGATGGACAGAAAGGCAAAGCTGTCTGAGGGACTCTGAAGTGTCTACCTGGGGGGAAGAAGCTGGTAGCCTACTCAAGGTGGAGGACATAGGTGGGGATCTGAAATCATTTTTGAGGCCTGTTTGATGATTGGATTTAACACCGAGTTACTTTGTTTAAATATACCAGCTGTTAAATGCACACTGTTTTCTGCACAGTGTACACTGTAATTAGCAATGCACTGTAGCGTATAAAGACGGTGGCACTTAGAGCCACTGTTACGATTTATCATTCTTGATAGTATAGCCTGTCGTGTACAATCAAGAATCAAGAGGTTAAACGTCTCAGCATCATATCAATTTAAACTGCTTACATGCGCCAATATTAGGCCTTAACCCAAACCTCGTTATAAGTGTACAAACAGCACTTGAACTTTGAAGGTTTGCATTTAGCCCTAGGTCCATAGGATTCGATGATATCAAAAATAGGAACAAACAAAACATCTGTTCAAAATCAGAGCATAGTTACAAACTTAAATAATATTTAAAAAAACTGTGTTAACAATTGCAAATAATTAATTAGAATAATGTCAGAGCCTTACTGACGACTGCGTTTTGATCGCTCTGCACACGTACCTTGAGGTGAAACACACTCCCCCCGAAAGCTCTGTTGGCAGCATTAAATTTAAGATGAAAAATATAAACTACAAGACACTTCGGAAACCGGAATCTTGTTTGAAAGTGACAACTCCAGATTGTACATTAGAAAAATACCATAGTGTTCATGGCAAAATTTAGCCCATTGTCAATCTCTTCACCAGCCGTGTGTGCGCGCTGAGTCGCTTGTGCGTAAAGACAGGGAGGGAGGGAGAACTGGAGTCTTAAGGATGGAAGGTGAGAGTGAGAGATGATGTATTGATTCTCTTACGAGAATAAGCTCATGCGTTAACTGCTCTCTTTGTACCTGTGGGGGAATGTTGAAATTAGATATAGTCTTGCAAATGGGTGAATTTATAAAATGTTGAGGCATTACCTGTATGTCCAAGGTGTACAATCTTTAAACTTCACAAGGAAACACAAAAATTAGGTAATCAAATTACTTCTAAAAATGTACAGACATTACATGGCAATATACAGGCAAGCTGTCAAGGTAGTCAAACACAGCAGTTTAAAGTTAGCATATAGTTCAAAGTTTTAGGCAGGTTATAAACCTTGTACTTAGACAGATTCATAATAAACTATTCTCTCTCTCTCTCTCTCTCTCTCTCTCCTCTCTCTCTCTCTCTCTCTCTCTCTATATATATATATTATTCTATATATGTAAGTCAGAACACCTTGCTTTACATTGAAGGTTGGCTGAAGAGCATTGAATATGGATCTTTCTACTTGGGTTACCAAGCTTCTCAGAGGACACTACTGCCCCCAAGTGAAATGTTTGGTTTACTGTGAAGATTGGACTCATGAACTGAAGGAATTTGACTAGAAAGCCAAAACAGCAATCAAGGGTTTAGGCCAAATAAAAGCATTTTGAATTTTATTTATTGATAGAAATTTTACAATATTTGAAATAGCTGCCTAAAAAAATAAAAAATAATAATTACATACATTTTCATTTTACATAAAACATCTTAAATGGTATCTTAGAAATTGATTTCTCATTTGAGCTGAGGGTACCGTATATTTAAAGTTTTACTTAGCTAGAATTAAAGTAAAAAAAACACATGTCTATCACTAGGCAGTCTTTGACCCTTCATCTTTCATAACCACTTCCACATAAAGGGCCAGTCAAAAGACAAAAAAAAAACCTTTTGTCAGGTTTAAATATGAGACGGTTGGAGCCAAGGAAGAAGGTCAACGCATCACAGTTTAAGAGAGGATTGTTGCTAACGGTGTTAAATCCAGCAAGAGCCACAGTGTTAATGAGGTGATAAGAGTGATACCTGTGGGGGCATCGAATGATTACTGAGTCATTTCTACTTTTCGAAATCACTATGCTTAGCACTCTATTGCCTTGGATACCTTGCTCCATAACCTCAGGTCAGGTACTGTTTCATGATGAAGAAGATGATGTCTATTTATCTGAACACAAAAGGAGGCGCTGGCTTGTCAGTCTCTGGTAATATTACTAAACAGGAGATTTACTGTGTCTCTGAGTGTATGAGGTTGAATGTCTACAGCTCTGTCCGTTCGTCTCGACGCCATCTCAGACAAAGAGTTGCTCGTCGACCGCAGAGTTGCTGCGTCTCTGCTTTAACCCAGCCAGGATTTTCTGTGCGGGGCCAGTCAGAATCTGTTCCCCAGGGTGCCTGCGCTCTGCATGTCTCATGGACCCAGCATGGTCTACACTGGACCAGTCATTATTGGACTGGATAGCAATTGGGTTAGCCAGTGGGGCTGCTTGGGTCCTCAGTCCTACCTCCCGTGAGCTTCCAGACTCTTCTGGATTAGAAGACGCTGCAGTAACAGCCGTTGATGTTGTGCACGCCTCTCCGTGGCAATCTTCTGACGCTCCAGGGGGGCTCGTCTGGGGTTCAGCGTGGCTGGGTGAGGTGATGGTGCTCTCCGCGCAAATCTCCACCTGTACCTGCCTCTGAGTCTCTACCTCAGGAGAGGAGCTGCGGCTGCCACTGTCCGCCGCTGCCGGATGAAGGTCTTCTGTGGTTGGGGGACCCCCATCATGGCCTTTCCGCCCACCTCCAGGGCCTGGGTTGCGGAGTCTGGCGGCGGAGGTCTCCCGCTGGTACTTGACTGGCTGCCTGGTGAAGCAGTACTGTGGCTGGGCCCCCTCCGTGAACTCCCCCTGTGGAGCAGCTTCTGCCCCCCTCACAGCCAGGACTGGGTAAGGAAGAGACAGTACAAAACAGTAGGACAGACACAGAGAGGACAGTGAGAAAAATGGACATTATGCAGCAGCTGGCCTATGTCACAGATTGGGTGGCACTTTAGTTTGAGACACTTGCAGCAGCAGAACGCAGGTAAAAGCAGCCGTCAGCAGAAAACAAGGCTCTGATGCGTACTTATAAAAATCCAGAAAATTCAGGTAAATCAATCTATGGAACGTACTAATGCCGAGTCACTTCAGCTATTACATCCTGCCTACCTGCTTGCTCATTGGCTGCAGGGCTGAGCTGGTCCACTGCTTCATTGGATGAAGACTTGTCAGATATATAACCTTCACTTGAGTCTCTCTTGATTGTTCGACTCTGTTGGAATGACACATTCTCGTTTTGGGGGATGGTTGACGTTTTAGGGGTATCAGGGTATAAGATTTATACAGTAGTGGGATTTAGGGTTGTATTACAGGGGGAACCCATGTGGAAGTTGAAAAGATTCTACTACGCATACTTTGAATATGCTTTCATAATGTAAGAGGAAATACGGTAGGTTTAATGGAGATTTGTCATACAGTTCTTTAGTTAGTTGCTATCCCACGTTAATAGTCTATACTTGTCTAATATCTGTTGGACAGTGGCCGTAATCCCAGTAAGCTTTTATAACAGGGACTCTAAACTCAATCGTACTGAAAGAAAAGCGGAAGCATGGCTGACAGCCCACCAGCTAATGGGAACAGCCACATCATGTTTACTTAAGTAATCCCTGAGGATTGACATTTGGCCAGGCCAAGACATTTAAGACAGCAGGTAACTACACAAACTGTTCACACAGCTTCTGCACCGAGTTAACCTTGTCAATTACGCTTCCACTCATGCCCAACTTAAAGTACAAGTCCATTAGTCTGACAAGACCGTGGGTAAACAGATTGGAGGCTAACATTGACCACATAATTGAAGCGTCGAAGCACACGGAAAATGAGGTAACAAAGGCAGAGCAAAGCACAGCATGGCTGTCCCTTACCTCCAGGGAGCGCGGGCGTTCTTTGGTAGCAGGGTCCCGTTGGGTGGAGGTCTCGGCCAGTGTAGAAGCAGGCTTAGTGGGGGTCTCTGGAAGGGGAGTCGTGGGGACTGGAGGTGGGGGCGTACTGGGTCTACGAGCAGGCCCAAACACCTCCTCCTGGTGGAGGATCATAAACTCCACCAGCACAGCCTGGTAGCTGGACTCTAGGAGAGCAATCATGGACACATCCACAGACACCAGGGGGCGCAAGAGAGTTGGACCGAAGACTATGCCCAGGTTACCGGGAGACATTTTGTTCTCCTCTGTGTGTTCCGAGACTCTGTGGAGACAATTCAAATGCTTGAGTGAACCTAAAGAAAGGTGTGAGAAACTATGAACTGAATGTCAATGTTATCAAAAGAAATGAAACCCCTACAATGTCAACATTAGCTGTGACCATGCAGTCTCACCTGTGCAGGTGCCACATCACGTGCTGCACTGTCTTGTAGCGATATGGTGGGAGCTTCTCCAGCAGCTCTCGGAGATCACGCGTGATGTCCTCCTCTATCCTCGTGGTCTCCGTGGGGGTCTCCTTTGTACTTAGCCGTTGGATAGCCTTTCCCACGGCGATGAAGTCATTGTAGAGGTCAAAGGTTAGCAATGGCTCCGGGAGCTGATGAAGGAGAGCCATCGTGTTTATCACCACGCAACAGAAAGGATCGGAGTTCAAACACATTCAAAGGAATCAATAACCAAAATGTCTGCACGTTTGCCCGATCATTTTGTCGCCGGATCGACCGTTTTACCTCCTTGAAGAAGTGCTTGAGTACCGAGGTGATGTCGTGGGGTGAGAGGTCAGAGAGGTCCACCTGGTCGCCCTGTGTCTCAAAGAGCTGACACAGCTTCTGGACACGAGGCTTGGACCCACTCACACGGTACACCCCCTAGGGGAAAGGCATGGTAATGGGAACCGTTAAGGCAACTGTTTACAAAAGTGTTTCTTCTTCAAATCGTCTTCTAAACAGCAGAACAGCATTCCCCAAATGCAGTGTAAAAACATGAGCCCCGATTCCTAATAAGGCTTAATGTCCACGGCTATTTTGTCACCCGTGAAAAGGGACTGAACAGCACCTGCACAGTGAGGGCGCGCCTCTCGATCTCCGCCGTGCAGTGTTGCACCACAAAGGGCACCTCGTCAGGCTGCTCTCGAGGCAGCAAGGAGAGGCCCACCCCAAACACCGTCCCCTTGCGGTTCTCACACTCTAGCTGACACACCTCCAGGCACTTCCTGTGCATCGCTAGCCCACACTGAGGACAATGCGCACACGCCCAAAAAAAAGGTACAGAAATTAAATCTCCCCTCCCTTCTTTAGGTTTATGATTATCGGTTATTACAAATTGGGGCTCGTCGGTAATCTCTCACCTCCTCACACTCTACCCCGTTGACCATGATGTAGTTCTCACACTGCTTGCACTTGCCCACTTTGTTCTTCATCTTCTTGAGCCGGTGGGTAAGTGCTGCTCGCGTGGTGGTCCGCGCTTTCACGGTCCCGCCGTTGCCCTCGGTGGCGGAGTCGGCACACTCTGTTTGAGAGCAGCAGAGACAACGGAGTCATTGTGGCGGAAGTCAACGCGTCGCTCATCGAGCAGGAGCAACAACGCCTATTTGGAATGAAACTTACAGGGAAGATAGTAGATAGGATTCAACCAGGAGACACTAACCTGCCTCTAGGACGGTAGCCATGTCCCTCTCGTCCAGGTCGTCCGACGACATTGTACCAATAGATGGAGCTTTAGGCAGCCTTCTGTTACCATGAGCTTTTAGCAGGGAAAGAAAAACACGCTTAGCTAACTAACCAAAGATGGTTTGGACTTGCTGTTTGTGTTTGTTCGATTTGTCTAACTTTTTGGCTTTTTGGTTTGTCGCAAATGAGAACTGGTTCTGGAGATCTGGTAAATAATGTGAATAAGAAAGGAAACCAGGGAAATGAGGCAGCGGACATCGATGTGACGTTCTCACCTGGACTAGACAGAGATTCCATACTGCCCCCTATGCTCTCGCCATCACTGTAGCCTCCTCTCCCTAAGGAAGCAGGACAAACGATTAAACAACGTGTAACGCACGTCAAAATAGTGCAATGCCCAGGAATGTTTGGCAGGATTGGCAGTCCTTACTTCCATCGTTTTGCCGGCGTCCCAGGCCATCATCCGACGAAGCGAAAGAGTCACCAAGATGCCCCAAGTTGAGGGGATTGCTGGCTTTCCGTCGGCCACTATTCAATGAGACGGAAGACAGCAAACACAGGGGAAAAAAAACAAATAAAGTGTTAAACGTTTGCCCCAGTCGTACGATCGTTGAACACAAAAGACAAAGCGTTGGGGTCGCGGGATGGGGAGGATGAAGCGTGTTGGGGAGGGCGAGTGTTACAACGTACGCCTTCCCCTGTGGGACAAACTCCTGGAAGGTGAAGGTCTGCGGGGGCCGCTCCTGGCGCCGCTTGCTGAGGATGTAGAGGAGGTAGGGCTCGCCGGGCTCGCAGGGCCTGCAGGTCAGCTCCAGGTTGTGGTAGCCCAAGGGCACGGGCTCTGTCTGCTGCCGCTGGTAGTAGAACATGTTGACCGTGGCCTGCCAGACACGGAGCAAAGACAGGCTTCACGTTGGTGTGGATATAAATATATATAAATATTTATATATTTATACCGTTGTTCAAGTGGACAAATAAGAAACAGCGGTGGTTCAGATGTGGATAGCTCCCAAAACACTGCCCATATTTTCCCTAAAACAATACTGGAATATTCTATACATTTTTGTACATATACAATTCTATACATTACATCTTACTTTCGTTAGGCAGGCTTATTTCAGTTTTGGGGGGTTACACACATAAGCTACTCCTCTACATAAAAAACTCCATAGCCTTTAGAAGCAGACCTCCTTTAGGACAGTGTCACCCTGACAGATGAGCTTGCGCGTGTGGGAGATGATCCTTTCCTTGACTTTGACCAGCTCCTCCTGGTGGATCCTGGCATCGCTCACGCACTGCCTGTAAAGCATCTCCGACTCGGTGACCTGGAGCAAGGACATCCACCATAGGTCAGTTCATAGCGGCGAGCGCAGTGACTCATACAATGGAAGAACTACTTATTTGTGGGAACTTTAGGGGGGTACCCTCTTTACCTTGGACTGTGCATCATCCCTGGACTTCCTCCTCTTGTCCAGAGTCTTGTGTCCGGCCGTGTCGTCGGCCGCTTTGGCCGTCACGGCCCTGGCCTTCTCCAGCTCCTCACTGCGCTGCAGGTACTGCTGACGGGCTTTCTTCAGCGTAGCTATGGCCTCGTTCTGTAAACACACGACATGCGCACAGAGATATTCCCATCTGTTTTGAGCTGGATCTTTTTGAATGTTTTGTTTGTTTAATGTTAGCGGCGCATGTGGAAGATGAGACAAAAAACGTTTTGTACAGCCCTTTGAACCAGAGCACAGTCAGATACCCACCATCCGCCGCTGTTCCTTTGACCACTGATCCTTGAACTCTCTGCGCCACTTGTCAATCTCATTTCTTTTCGCAGCCAGGCCCTTCAAGACAATGTAAAAAAGTAGGATTAAACACATACCTTTTACCAGAGCTAGCCCTTAAGGTAGTCCATTCTCATTGCCTTCCATAATCCCGTTACACTAAGCCAGTTTGTTTACTATGTGTGTGTGTTGTGTACCTGGTAGCAGCGCTGCTGTAGTAGTTCTAATGTCTGCCTGGAGGAGGCGCTGTTCTTCACGTCCTGCTCCAGGGCCATGGTGTAGATGTACTGTAAGGGCATCATTTCCTGTTCCAACAACAACATGGATCCTGAACTCTTAGAATTAGTACAGAAAACGGGAAGTAAATTGGATCAAGTAGTGCTGCCACACACACACACACACACACACACACAGACACAGATGTAGATACAGATACAGACACACACACACACACACACACACACACACACACACAAACAGACACATACAAAAGACAATACCATACCTGCTGAGTAACACAGGACTTGGCTGCCTCGGCAGCCTTCGTAATGTTCTTTGAGAACTCTTGTTCTGTAATCAGATTTTTAGTTTTCAATGAATGTTGAAAAGAAACATGTATAACACAGTACAAGTAAGTGTTTTGTGGTTATACTGTAAATAAATATAAGTCATAACAAGTACCAAATTTAATCAATCAGTAAAAAGTAATAAATTGCACTTCTAAATCTAAAATCAACTTTTTAGTGCCATGCATATGGTACGCCCGAAAATGATATTGATTTAATAAAAGCTTTAACCAGAACACAATATTGACAAGATGGCAAAAACCTTTTTCCAACAAACATCAATGCATTGCTTGGAACTGCTCTATTTAGGACCGCCTGGAATGATGTAACATTTAGGCCACCCGGCCACTCCTGGGAACAGGGGTTCTCAGACTTCCAAACGGATGGGTCAGTAAGATCGGTGCTTTATATCATAAACGCAAAACCAAAATCAATACGCCACCATGCTCTATGCAATTTAAAAGTAATAATAATGCATTTTATTTACAGGCGCCTTTCAGAACACCCAAGGACACCTTACACACAGTAAAAACAATATATCAATTTATCACAACATCAGAAAACAAGGCGGTTGTAAGCAATAATACAATAATACTAAATAAGAATCACCATAGACCGCTCTGTGGCAAATAAAAACATTTGGAACAACCATGTTATGCAGCGTTGCTAACCGACAAACTAAATTTGCAATGCTGTGGTTTCTTCACTTTACTAAGTAGTTCAAAGTTGTGGTTTTTGACTTCATATTTGCACCACCCCGTATTAGTAATCTGACTTTTTGCCATTGCCCAACAATCATCCTCTTCTTGTGGACTAATTTACTGACTGACTGGGGAAGCCTTTCTTCACAGTGAGACTCTCGGTTAAGCTCCAAAGGCTAGCACCATAAATAGGCTGTGGCGCTGTTTCTGGCACCTCGATAGCTTGATACCATGCTAATCTGCCTGCCTGTCCCATCCTGACCTCTGTACCCCTTTCCACACCATTTGCTGCCAAGGCCTGTTGATCTTCTCTCTAATCTCTCTGACTGGGGTTTGTTTTTTTGGGGGGGGGGGCACCCATCATTTACTCTCAGCCTTATGAACTAGCAGCATGGAACTAGACTGTTATGTAGGGGGGAGCTCATGCACTTGAGGACCCCCTTACAGAGCTGCTAGGCTGGCGATGCACCACTGGAGGGGGCGTTTCTGGGGATGCGTAGGGTGTCTAAAATCCTGTGATCCTATTATAGCTGTATGGCATGCATTCTCAGTCCACAGCTTTGCTTAGCTTTTCCACGAATACTAGTAAGGCTGGTGGCCTTTCCAAGCCGAGACACTAAAGTTGGTCGTAAACATCTTAATAATCTAGCCAACACCATAGGGTGAGTTCCTGAATCCAGATTAAGAGCTAATTCCGGACTGCATGCCTAATGTAAAATAGTCAAGGGGAAGGGCTTACTAAGAGCAAGCTTACTCTACAAGTTCAAACACTTCCTGTTACCTCGATAAACAAACTGTGTCATGATCTGTCTGAGAGGACATATACCTATGTGCGTCAACATACCTATAATAACCATAGCATCTGAAATTAACTTGACTCATCTTTGATTGCTTATACATTTTTTTTTAATTGAGTCCACTGCCGCATCAATCCCGTCACCGCTCCTCAAAGACTGCGAGCCGGTGCTAAATACCCTGCACAACCCCTACGGCTCAGAGGCACTCACCCAGGCCGATCCTCTTCTCCATCCAGGCCAGCAGGTCCTTGGCGTAGCGGCACCACATTTTGGCGTACTGCAGGGCCATCTCCACGCCGTCCTCGCAGCGGCAGAGGGCCAGGTCGGCATCCTGGGCTGAGAGGGAGTACATGAGCATCACTGCAGGCTCACCGCCGTGGCTAGAACACTCACGGTCCCCCGGGGGCGGGCTCTGCCCCACCAAAGCTAACCCCCTCAACCCACCCCCGACGGAGGGACTCAGATTAGTCCGGGGGGTATCGGCTGGATCTCAGCGCCCGCCCTGTCACAGGGGAAATTGAAGGACGGAACGTGTCTACTTGTATGTTTGGCTGCCCCACAAACGCTTCATATTCCACAAGGAACTACACACACGCACACAGATAGACAAAATGTAGACTTTGTCACTCGTTCAAAACAACATAGTTCTTAAAAAAAGGTATTCACCAACCCAGGACAGGAAAAAGTGACTGCAAGTGAAACGTCATTGCTCTTCCAGTGTTTCCGACGATGCCGTCATGATGTCACTTAACGCAAGGCACCACCCGTTTGCACGTAGGCGGTTGTCTAAAAGTGTTTACAATTCCCTTGAAGAAACGCCTCCATCAGACTTGGATACCTTCATGCGAATGGGGGAGGAGAGTGAGGGGCCCCTGAGGATCCCTAAGTGACACAGTCCTCGGCCATTCTTTGTCCCTTTGTCTGCACGTTCGACGTCCTGGTCTCTGAAGCCTTTCCCACCACCACCACTCAGTGTACCAGCGTGCCGGGCGTTGGGGCCATGTTCCAACTGTCAGTGTGAAACCACTCCGACGTCAGCTTTCTGACTAAGCGACTGTCTCTCTCACCAACACACACGCGCACACACACACACACACACACAGAGAGAAACAAACGGATGCTGTGCCTTGTCTACAACAGTCCTGCAGCTAACATGTGGCCTCCCTCCCCGCACCACTCTCTCCAAACGCCGTTTAGTTTTAGTTCTGCTTTTCGACGTGCGTGTTTCGTTCACAGCCTCAGTCCGACACACCACTCAGAAGACAACTCTGCACTTTGAAGTCTACACCACTGTGCACATGTTGTCCGTTTGCTTTTTTTAGGCCTTCCACGCTCCAGTTATAGATATGAATGGCCCCCTATCAAATAATATATGCATTGTGGAAGAAAGAAATTCCTCTTTCAGTTCCTCTCTGAACCAGCTAAATAGACGTTCTGTCAAATGAACAGGAAGAGCAGAAACCATTCAAACCCCAAGGCGCACGTCTTCAGGCAAGTGCAGCTCCAAGCAAAATCCACCAGAACCCATTATGAATCCCCAATTGAAATGAAGCGCTTCTGCATTTCTGTCCAGATAAGTGGCATAGGTAGATCACTCTTTCTTTCTCTCCAGCTCTGTGTTGCTCTCTCCTGAATGGCACTGCACACACCCTCTCCCACATGCGTTTTTAGTCGATTCTGCTTGTAGCCTGCAGCCTCCCCCTGTATAGGGACTGGGGATAATCCATGGACAGCACCAGATTGTGTACTGACAGGCCGGGAGGCTTTAGAATCAAGGCTGGTGAGGTTTACCTCCTGGTGTGTGACTGCGTTCTTGCCTGGCTAATGGGCCTGAGTCTAAGGGGGTGGTGGAATGGCTCAAAATAACCTTAGTCAGACTATTACAACACTAATAGTCTTGTAGTCATGTTACTGCCAGTGCTACAACCCCCACATTTCCTATGACAAATTGATACTGTGAATAACAACATCTGAGACTTTTTTAAAGAGGAAAAGTTCGCGGTCAACACGGTGCGAAGAACTAGTTAGACAAGCGCCCACGCTAGCTCCACAAAACCCAGTTCACTACCCATACATCCATCATGCACGTACCCTCTGACACCAAACACGAAGCCCCACTGGGCCAGATCAATTGATCTATATTAGCTGGAGTTACAGTGTGGGCAGGCGCCCGCTGACACGGACAATGTATAAAGGTCATGTAAGGGGTGGGGCCATCAACAGGAGGAATAGGCCCACTGGCCACTGACCACTTAGATCAGTGACCCATTTTCAGCACGCTCGAGTTCAGCACAACCCCCCTCCCCCCCTTCTTTCTACAGCTCAGATCCATAGAGAGGGGTTACCAGGGGGGCAAGGACCAGATAAGGAGAGATACAGGACTCGCTAACCTTACCTAAAGCCACCTCGTACACACAGCAACTTGGACTGTCTCCGGGAGTGGCGCTCTACATGCTGTGTTAGTTAAACTCCATGTAAGGGATTAGGGATTACCATCAATGTTGTGTAGGACAACGACTGTTGAACTAGCTTCATTCTTGAGAAATAGAGTGAACCTTTAATGCCTATTGGGTAGAAACAGCTGTCCGTCAATTCAGGGCACACGTGTCACTCATTATGTGTCTCACTCGTCTCCGTCTTGTTTCCACTGTCTTGTTGCAGATATATTCTTGTCCTCTTCAGCATTAACTCTCTTCATTCTTTATGGCTATCTCTTTCCTATCCCTTCATCACCCCATCTCCTCCTGTGGCTAAGGTCAAATGGAGAGCAGCTGCTTAATCCACCCCGGTCTTGTCTAATCTTATTAGGGCAGGGCAATTAGTCAATGTGGGTAATTACACATAAACAAGAAACCTCAGAGGGTGAGATTAAGAGCTCCCTCCCCTGTCACTCAAAGTGTCCTAGGATTGGCTAAACGTGAGTGACAATCACTTTGCCATCTTTCCTAAAGTGAATGTAACGGAGGGCAGGGCATATGGTGCTAACAGATCGGGGGCAGCCTTATTAGCAACAACTGACCGGGACGCACTCTCTTTCTCAACCCCTCCAAACGCTACGCACACTGTTCCAGTCATTCTCTGGTCTCCGTGGAAACACACTAACAATTTACCTGAGATGATTTCATCTTTTCCAGTGCCTTCAGCTCGAATTTCTGAAAAGTCAACATCATCACACTGTAGGAAAAAAGACAAGATAAAACAAAAACACAATTATTATTTAGATTTTTTACCAATATTTAGTGACCACTTAAAAGGGGCACTATGAACTTGCAGCATGCTGAAAATATAAACCAGTGCCTCACAGAAACATCATCCAGCTCAGATATATCAGCCTCTTCCGTGGGGACTGTTTCCGCAATGGATAGGGAGTCAGTATCTGGCAACAGTTCCTCAACAGCCCTGAAACAGACAGAACGTCATTATACTATTTACAGAGACAAGACACAGCAACAAACAACAAACAAAGGGTCAAGAGGAAGATGCTCCATTTCATAATTTTAAAAGTCAGAAAGAAACAAAAAACTTCCCCTCATGTTACTTGAGCAGTGGGCTTGAAACCGATCGTTTCAAGCCTTTATTTTTTGGTTGGATCGGTGTAGTGTGTCATAGATAGTTTGCATGCAGTCAACAAAGAAATGTACTTGGAGTCATCACTTACGAACAAACCAGGGATAGCTCAAAGTTATCAAAATCCCGAAAGATCTCACTGTAGCGTTTGGTTTCAGATCTGTTTATCACCTTCACATCTGAAATGAGAGATTGCATGACAAACAGTGATTTTAAAAATAGCATAATGAATGTGCCTCTTAATGCAAGACACAAGATTGTTACTACAATGAGAGGCAAATTTATAGCCACACCCAGAATATAAATATCTTGAGGGTACATATAACTAACTTTACAGGGTTGACGTCTGGTAGATGCATTTGTAGCCTGGGTGATTTGTTACTACACGCAAACACAAAGAATTCCTACATGTTCATGCACTTGTATTACTATTTGAGAAGTATTAAGTTTAGAAAGTGTCCATTAAACTACTGTGGGTAAAAAAAAAAAAGTTAGGCACCACTCCACATTAGTATATGTCTTTGAATAACCTTTAACCATGTAAAATGCAATTTTCATTGGTGATACAAAATCCTTCTATCTTTGTCTTTCTGAGGGGCCAACTCCATGTAGGTCAACCACATCCTGCTTTGAGTCAGGTTCTGCTCTGAGCACAAAAACGTTCTCTTTTTCATCTCTCATATAAGCACAAGTGTTGCAGTCACACATTGAGAGAGATGAGACGTAGCAGCATATATGGTAAAACCTAAATCATTTGTGGTGTTCAAGCAGTGGAGAAGAATATTCAAAAATTTGTTCACCATATCTTTCTTTAAAATGATGGATTGAAAACCCAACCGTGGAAGTCCTATAATCGCACCCTGATCACGCAATGAACTAAAAAAATGAAAACTTAGCACATTTCAACACATACCTTCATACATAATGTTTAACAAATGTAACATCTAGCTTCTGAGAGAGAGCCAATGAGACAAATTCTGTTTGGTCTGCATAAAAATCTCAAATCTCTCCTCAACCACATGCCGTTTCAGTTGGTCCTCACCTGTGGGTTTGGATAAATCCGTGTCTGGCACTTGTGCCTCTTCCATGTCCATACCTTTGCTAGGGTTGAATGATGCAACTGATGAGGGCCCTAAATATACCCACGCAATATCATCTGCTCATAGTTTGAATGCTCAGATGCGTGCAATGAAACATCAGCACATGAAATCAACTCTATTTCATCTCTATGTATGCAAACACATAAATACACTTCTGGTATATCCACGCTATGCAACTCTTAATAACGCTTCCCTTCTCTGAAGGTTCTTCAATGATCTTCCTTAAGTGGAATAGAGGTTGGCCAACACATTGCTACCATCATATGAAGAGGAAGTGTGTCCTGTTATCACAGTAGGCCACACCTCCAGTTACACGAAACAGCCACCCGTGTAAAAAAAGAGAATTCAAGTGTCTATTTTTGCGATGAATGAAGTGTTTCATGGTTGTAAGCATTTTGTCACACACATACACTTCACTGTACACAGCTTAGTTATCATGAGTTGGGTAGAATACTCTTGTACTTGTGAACAGCTTACACTGCTTATTAAACATTCATATGCATTTACTGATTAATATAATAAGATCAGGGCATCTATGTTACAGAGGCTGGGATTAAAACTGACCTGTAAGAGAGAGGCTGAGTTTGTACAGGGCATTCGTCACCTCAGGCCCACCCAAGGAAGGATATTGTTCAGTCAGTGGCTGGAGAGACTCTTGCAGTGCCTGCAGACCTCTGGCCACCTTGTCCTTAATATGGCCCTCCGAGTCTTCTATACAGGAATACAATCATAGACATGGGATAGGGCTTGCGCCAGCATCAAAATCTGCTCAGTGGAAACAGACTACTTAAATAACTTTAAGTTCACCAAATGTAGAACGGCTTTTTGTTAGTCTCTTAAGCAACAGATCTTAATTGGCTCTGGGATTATATTATATTTGAGATTTTGCATATACTTTTATTTAAAGTGATAGACAAACAGAGCCTAGTTTTATGAGACAAACAACGACACCGTGAGGATTACTTAGGTCACGTCACGTGGGCTATTAATCCACTAGATGTCATAAATCGTACAATATTTCTGCAGTTAATAGATTTGTATTAAAATCTTACCACAACCGTTCTTAAAAAGAAGTCGAAGTTGTTTTAAATGATCAGCCACAATACGGAGTTTTGAAGCGGTCCAAAACAGCCAATTAATCTCTTGCCGTTGAATATCATTGTTCACGCCAACATAATTAATGTTTGATAAATCCGTATCAGTCTTTATCGTCGTAGAAGCGAACTCGTCCATGACGTTTAAACAGGCTAGGTTACCGATTATACACATTTACGATTATTTAAACTCTTTACATGTGAAAGTGTTATGTTAACTTGTACTTGAAAAGAGCAGTGAGACTAACCACTTTGTTTTGAGCCCGGCCCTACAGGCATCTTGTCCGACAACATTCTGTTGTCATCCCGACTATTCATATTAGTGATGTAATGCTGCATCACCTAGTAAATGGCCAGTTAATTAAAAAATATATGTTCCGCCTTGTGTGAACTTTATAAATTACAGAATGTAATGGGCACTCAGAATGTTTTGTAACAAAATATTTTATTCTTTGGTATGAAGGCACAACTGATGTACAATGCATCATTGAGTAATCACTTTCAAATTTCCTGGCTCAACTAAGAACATCCACGAGTCATGATCTCCCACTTGATAATTTATCCACTGATGTATTACTAAAGTGAATCTTTCTAGGATATCCTCTCAACCAAAGTTTCACAATCTTTTTGGCAGAGGGAACAGGCAAGTGAGACTTCTCCTTGCCCAAGTAACCAGATCCATCTATAGTTCGCTTAGCATTGGCCCATGGACATGCACTGGTCCTTGGTTGGAGGAACGTCCCTTTAAGCATGCTGAACACAACAGGCACACAATAAATAACTTGGATGAGAGCATCATGATTCCGAAGCTCATCATCATATCTTTTGCAATGTAATTGATCTATTAGGCACACAGCCAAAGCATTCATGTTCAGATTCAACCCATTGTGTGAATGTGACTGAGAGGAATCTTGTGAGGGAACTAATAGCTCTAATCTAATTAAAAGGAAGCTCAACCAGAAAGTTCAGACGTTTACGGCACTTCGTCTCCTTGCCTGAAAACTAACTAAGAGCTGGCAAGAGGAATCAAGAAACACTTCTATTTACAGATGTGCTGTAACTTAATCACGGGAGACTGCAGATAAAACTTATCTCTAACTAATTCTGCTTAATATTAATCTGGCTTAATATTTCAAAGGACATCCCTACTCTCTTATAAAAGCAGCTCCTCTAGCATTTCCCATGCAGATTATGAACATTGTCATTTTTTAAAAAGAGATAACAATTGCAACTAAAAACAAAAGAACGCACACGGCTTCTATTCACTTCACAACAGCCCACACTTCATAACCAAAATAGATCTGTTGCTCAATCTTGTGTACTTCCCATGAAAGTAGTTCCCACTGGTATCAAGCACCAAAACATTAAATGTAACAGTCTGCTGGTCAGTGACATGTAAAAGTCATATCTGCTGACGTAGAATTTCCATTTGTTTGACATATAAAAACATGGGGGATACAAAGTCCACATAAAAATCAACGGCTGTTTTAAATGAAAAAAAAAAAGTGTCAATATAAGGACAATTTGAAACAATTAAAGAATCATGCTTATTATGCAGCTGCTAATCCCTTCTTTAACTTATCCCGTTTGGGGGGGAAAAAGGCACTTGGCTGTGACAACTCAAAATGGGGAGTCCACATAAAAAACTAAAACTGGGAGAAGGGCTTGCTTCCTCGACGGTGCACAGAGGCCCCCACACGTCTCCTCTCATAGCTCGTCCCGGGCTGTGCTGTCCAGAGGCGACTGCAGTACGTCAGAGTTCTGGGCCTCAGTGCTGATCTCAGCCTGCTCCTGGGTCTTGCCCGTGCGACCTCGGTCCCAGTCGGTGCGGACCTTCTCGTTGTCCCACACTGTGGAGGTCTCCGTGTCACTGATGTAGCCGGAGTCGCCCGTGTAGTGGGTGGGGAACACCAGCAGCGGCTCGGAGGAAAACGCCTTCAGGTCCCGCGTCTTGAACTGCTTCATGTAGTCGGAGCTGAGGATAAAAGAGGCACACGTCAACCGTGACACAGAGCCATGGAACAGCTCGAATCAGAAGGTTGTTTTTTAAGAATGTGTATGGGCAGAAAGAGAGACGCCTACACTGGGTGTTTATTAAACATGACAGGAAGGAACTCGTCCACCGGTAACATCATCTTCAGGGGCTCTGCCCTCAAGAGCTTCTGGGCACCTTGCAAGGACATCATATACCCCAGCGTCCAATAGGAGTAGTCAGCCTCCACCAGGTTGTGGATTTTAGGCACTGCTTTCTCTGGGTGATCCACCTGCATTCTCTTCCTTCCTATATAACTGGGTGAAAAACAGACACAGAATATCAAAAAGTTGAATACAGGGAAACCACAGAATTAGTGATTCATCCGAAATCTTCCAAACGTACATGAGGTCCCAGTCCAGACCCTGGCTCTCTATCTCAATCATGAGGTTCTTCAGCCGACGCTTGAAGAAGATCTCAAAGCGCAGATCGTCCTCGATAACCAGAGAGGTCTTCAATCCACGCTCTGCTATCTAATCAAGACACAAACCGTTTGCAAATGAGTCAATAACTTTAGACCCAGACTCCTGTTAATCCGATATTAACATAGTATACTACCCTAACTAGTGTGTATTTGGAGCCGGATTCTGGCCTGTGAGGCTGACCTCTTTCCAGATGTTGTAATGGGAGAGGAAGCAGCCCAGCTCTCCCTTAGTCAAAGGCCGCCCATGGTAAGGGTCGCTGTAGCCAGGCATCATGTGGATCCCCAGGCTGTTGATCTCACTGACATTCATGGCTCTGAAACAAACATACATGGCATGGCAGGATGAAGGCATTAGCGAGAACGTGGACTGACGCTGCAGCGAGCACGCTAAGTTGTACAGGGCACGTAACTCAGACTTCACGGGGTCACACCTACTTTCCGTCTACGGCAGCAATAACCTTGCATTCGATCTCCTGCTCATAGAGTGCCCGCAGCATACGGTCTCTGCGGTCGGTTCTCCTTATCAAGTTTATCATGAACACCTGCACAAAGAACAACCGTGCCAGTCAGCAGGTGCAGTGCCATATGTTGAACAGAAGAGGGAGCCATTCAGGGCAGCCGTGCATACATAGGGGAACCATTTTTGCAGCGACCATCTTCAAAGCGCCCTCTTTACTCACCTCATCAAAGCCAAGTTTGTCTGGTTGTTTGCTAGGGGCAGGAATGTATTTGGAGGACAGCACTGGGGGATTTCGCACTACAGTGAGAGGGGAAGATGGAAGCATTTTACAGAAATGGTAAGAATGTCATAACAGTACCCCCATGCTGAAAGACGACCGTTACAGAAAGCATAGGAGGGAAAAAAAAGAAGGTAAGCGAGAGACGACATGGACTCACGTCTTCAAGCGCTTAAAGGGTCTTTGTTTGTGCATGCATGCAGCTCACCGTTAACCTCCAACAAGGAATGTAGGAAGCTGTCGGCCTCGTCTTTCAAGGTATTGTGGGCCCTCAGTGGCACAGGGAAGCTACCGTAGGTCTCTCTGTTACATACAAACATTTGAACATCTGCAGAGAGAGAGAAAAGCTGAGAAAGGGGACGTAGTGTAAAGAGACGTCTCCGTGAGTCTATTCTGGGAGGTCTGGGGTAGAAACAAGGGGTTTACATCACTAGACTAAACAACTCCGCCAAATGTCAGCTTGTGTACTTGTGTACCTGCCATGCGAGCAGAGAAGGCGAACACGATGATGTCGTCAAAGGCCCAGCTGTAGTCGGGGTGTGGGGGGTGGAAGGCCAGCTGCCTGGACGCCTCTTTTCGAAGGTCGATCAGGAACGTGGAGTGAACCATGGGCACAGCGAAACAGCCCCTGCGCACCTGCTTTCTGATGGGTATGTAGGCTGGGGTGCGCTTATAGTAGCCCTAGGAGACAAAGGCACTTTAGGATAAGGAGAGATTTGCGAATCATTCCAAGCAAAGGATTTGTAAAAACACTTTTAAACCATTAAAAAATATTCTTATTAAAGGATTATTATTATTATTATTATTATTATTATTATTATTAATAATATTTTGTGCCCTCTCTTTTCAATGTACAAACGTACATGGACACAGTACCTGTGAGGTCATCCCGCACCAGAAGTTGGAGTAGGCGGCACGCGACTCCAACATGGGGGCCACGATGGTCTTGTTCTCGTTGATGAGTTTCCACAACACATCGGGGTTGGTGAGGAGGTTGTCACAGTCCAGCAACTGGGAAAAGTAACAGGGCGAGCGCCCAGAGAACACACAATCCTCTAAATAGAGCCCATGACAACACTACACGCCTATTGAATTTGACTTCATTGAATAACGTATGTGCCCCTTCTAATCCGATCTGTTTATAGATGAATGGCAGATGACAGAGAATAAAGCTACGTCAGCTATGGTCCTACACTGTGCTTCATAATTATATACTCCATAACAACACTGTACAGGTTAGGGGAACTAAAATAGAAAGGAACTACAAGTTCTGTACTGCCGTGTAATGACAGGCGTGGTTCTCAGACCTCAACTCAAACAAAGCAGAGGAAGAACGTTGAAGGCAGAACTTTCTCCTGCCGTTTCTGTTTGTTTTTTTTGCTTCTCCGTCTCTCAATCGTTGGGGGCCGGTGCAGGAACGTACCAGAAAATAGTCGGCCCACATCTCGCGAGCAGAATCCAGGGCCGCCTGCCGAAGCTTCATCACGTAGGCGTAGCGAAGGTTGGTCCACTGCTTTGGGCCGTCCTCATCCTCATAGCGTCTGAAACACACACCCCCATCAGGCCCAAGTCAACCCTTACAAGACCAACAGCCACATAACACAGCTTCTAAGGTGTTTGCTGTGTGAACTCACATGGGCACTTCCTGTGGCCTCCACTCCACATAGTGATAGACGTTCTGCACTTTCACCAACCAATCCCGCAGGATGTCTGTAGTGTTGTCCTCGTTGTGGTCAGTAGCCACCCTGCCAGAACAAAGACACATGTGGGGAGTGTTCACACTTCTCTGTGGATTCAATTATCCGCAGCACAGACACGAGCTGTCGGGGCTGGCAGTCGTGGCACAGTAGTCCAACCGGGCTCACACGTTGACACAAAACTGTGACAATATACCAGAGCTCAGGTTACCATGCTCCAGTCTTTTCTTCTTGCAGGCCTATTGTCTGGAGCTGTGGGAAATAACTGAGATATGGAACCCAAACAATATAACATCAAGACCAACACCTGGATTAAATAGAACAAGAAGAACAGAATGTCCTTTTTTTAGTTACACCAAACAAAAGCGTGACAATTTAAATTGAAAGATCACTGTAAACCAAGGAGGAAGTAACTTTTGTAAATGGCTGAGAGTGGTAGGCTTTTGGTTAGTTGCAAGCATATGTGGCTTGTGTGCACATGCTCTAATGTGCCAGTCTGCAGGCCTGATTCAATTCCGTTGAAATCCTAACCCAAGCCACATGTTGAGCCCCGTTTGACTGCAGAGCGTCAGCGTTGGGGAAACGGGGTTCCTGTTACAACACGACTAAACCTTTGGGGCCTTTTCACTCCTCTGCCACCTAGTTGAACTGTGCGTCGCCCTGGAGGCTTGCCCCACAGAAACACTACCATCAGTAGTGGCAGCTTGCAGGCCCAGCTCTCCACTATAGGCAGGCAGGCAAGCAGGCAGGGAAGCGTTCAGGCAGGCAGGCAGCCAAGTCAGTCTGTGTCTGGCAGCAGAGCTGCTGATGTCACATAGACCTGAGAGAACACTGCAGCTCCTTGCTAAACTGTCTCTGACATGACTACTGATGTTCAAGATTCATACTCATCCAACTCTATGATTATGATGAGCGTCTCCGCTTTGTGTAGTCTAAAATGTGTTATCCTGCTCCTTGGAAACTTGTGAAAGAGCTGTTTTACTCCCACCCGTCTGTTAGCGGGAATAGACTACATAACCTTCTCTGCCCCTCCTTTCTGGGTCTATTTCCATCATATTTAATCCATGTCCTTGTAATGGAAACCGCTTTTTAATAGGTAATTCTCAACATAGCATACAGCATTATGCTGTATCTGAGAGCGGAGGTAACATGTAGCCTACAACACAAGACTATTTGTGAAAGTGCTTAAAACAAGTGTAAAACAACCTTTTATAAGGTAGGATAGCAGTTTGGACGTTAACTGAAAATCCCATTGGGTCGGCAAAACTGTCAACTTACAAATGAGCCTACTGACCACAAGCCTAATTCCTAACTAAAGCCTGAACAAACATAACAAACCTATGCTCAGTATGCAGTGCCTCTGAATACACTGCAGCCCATTCTTTAGGTAGGTTAGAGAAGAGCATACCGTTCTCAGCCAGCCAGGCAGACAGACTGACAGATTCTGCAGATCTACAAGCCAGGATAGAGAACCTATCTGATTGTGTTAGCCTATGTTGTTTAGAATGGAATGGCCAGCCTCCTCCCCCATGTTCACCCCCAAGCCGTACTATGACAGACGTGTGTTTATGTTGCCAAAAAATCTCAATTCCTGTGTCTAAGTCTACACCAGTAATGCCTTAGAGGCTTGCTGAAAGTTATGAAAAGTGTGTGTGAAGTATGGAAATATCTGACAGCTCATTAAACACAATTAACTTAGATTTGCGCAGGTCGTTAAGCTTTTTTAAAGAAAAGAGGACATGTTAAGCTTTTATTTTAAATATAATTGACTGCATATAATTGTACTGTCCTTTTTCAAAGTTGTCAAACTTGTTTTTACAGCCACCCATTCATATCTACACACTATGCTCAGTGACTGACCTGACCCCATCTAAGGCAGTTCATTTCCAAATCTTTTACAATAACTATTTACGGCACTGGAGATAAGGGACTATTTAATGTATATATTGGTCAAGTACATCTCCAGGGCAAAACTAAGAGACACATACTTAACAGTAGATCGCGCTAGCACGCTGTCCCAATCAGAACAGATAGAAGATTAGCCGATTGTGGTAAATCGGACTGGCAAAAGCAAATTTGCTACATACATTCCACCTTCGCTGCATTAGCTTACTGGCACTCCCCCCCCCCTCTCATTCCCCTCCACGTATGCAGATGGAGGCTTGTCCTGGTATGACAGAACTAAGACTGGTCATCTTCACCAAGACAGAACTATCTTCCAACTACCGGTGTTCAATTATGGAGGACAAACGGTGCCTCGCTCCAGACCCACCCTAGATGAATTCACCACAGCATGCACACAATTCCCACCTGTCTTTGAGGAAGTAATATTAGTTGTGCTACCACGATAAATTGTATGCTGGCCCATGCACGGTTGAAGTTCATCATCTTTGTAGTGACCGGTTATTGGTAACAAACGCTAGCCCAACTAAATTAGCAAACCTTGTAGTTGGCAACATGCTTTTCCAACTTAGTTTAAATGACGTGGTGTATTAACCTTACTTACCATATAGCAACTCGGTCCTTTGGATAATTTAGACGTTCAATCGTTCCAAGAAAATATGGTAAAGAATGCTCAGAATTTCGGCAGATGAGGGCAATGAGTACCCGAGGAGCGAGGAGCGGTGATTCTGGACTCCAACGTTCCTCAGGAAAATAACCATTTGCAGGTCCGGCCGAAAAGATTGTAAAGATCAGGATGGTGCATACTAGTATGAGGTAGTGCATTGCAGCACGGTTATTATTTGTATCCTAACCGCGTTTTACAAGTAAATATAAACTTTCCGTTGTAAGTCACCAACTAACGTTATAAGCACTGCGCCTTCAGTGACAACACTGCAAGTCTGGCTTTAAAGGGGATGAATATTCCATGGAAACGTTAAAGGGGACGGGCTAATTATAAAATGTGGAACGATGCAAACGACTACAAAGCAGTATTATGATTATAATTTATGTGCTGTCTTTCTGATATCCTATTTGATTATGTACTTTTTTGCATTACACTTTTGACATAACTTCAGGATCAAAACGTATATAGAAGTTTATGCAATATAAGGTTATACACAATTGTATTCTTAGTTTGAATGATGAAAATTAAACTATCACAAACATCCTAAGATCCAGTTTTATGCTATTTATTTACAAAGGATTTTGTTTCCTCAGTGAAAATATATCCAGATTCTACAAAAATACGTTACAGGCCTTGCCAATTAAATTTTATTGAATTTGAACTGAATTTAACACATACACACATAGGCTACTTTTTTTAATCATACACTACAAATACAAAGCTTCACGTAGAAGCAGGAATGTTCAATGATATTTGACGTGCTTCACTTTATTTATTCTTCTTGAGCAAAAGTGCTAGAGTTTAGCACCTGAACCTGGTTTTTCAACCTGGATAGTAAGGGAGGATGCTGCAGGGTCATCAATGAGCCAAAACAGCTCTCCCTGAGAAGGGACAACACGAGCAGCTGGGTAGGATGGTCCTTCTCTTCCCTCTAGCACTTCCTGTATTATACAAATGGAAACCCTAAAGTTGCACAGTGTTACCTATTTTACAGACTACAGTACAGACAGTACAGTTAATTTACCTGTCATAATTATAGTTAAATGTTTTTTGGAATAAAAAACACTGAAATATCAAAAGAAATCCAACATTGAAAGAATGTCTTTTTTTTTTTTTACATTCAAATAGTAAAAACAGTACTTATTCAGAAACATTTATTATTTTATAATGTTAATGAAAATCTCATCTTTCAAATACATTTGGAAAAAACACCATTACCTTTAATACAGGCGCTTTGCTGCCCCCTGTTGAAACAAAGACCACACATCTGGCCGAGTTTACCACCGGAAAAGTCATGGTCACACGCTGTGGTGGCGGCTTGGGCGAGTCACTGATGGGGGCTACAATTCTCTCTGTTTCCTAGTTGAGGGGTTCACCAAAAAACTAAATAAATTTTCCAACCAGCACTTTGATGCCAAAAAACATCAATATGAGCACCGCAAGCCAAGACTACACATCAGACCACGAATCGGATAAAAAAATAAAAAAACACATGTGGTGGCATTACCAGACCAAACTTTACAAACCCACTGTGCCAAAGTATGTGGCTGAAGCTTATATTGAACGCACAACATAGTAATCATGTGAGTGTGTTTGACTGTATGGTTTAGTTAGAGACAGAAAGAGTGTGTGAGGGTGTGAACAAAAATGTCAACACAGCCCTAAACTAAAAGCTGGCACTGGCATGTCTCCAGACCAAAAACAGCACTGTATAAACAGACTAAAATAAGTGTCCTTACATAATATTATAGTAAGGCCTCAAACATATTTGCTCACGCATATACACCTAGCAAATATAGTTTGTGGGGGTTATTAAATTATTAAAATCGTTAACATAAAAAATGATGAGTCACGAGCCAAAGCAAAAAGGAGACCTCTAAATGGATGGCGTTGTATGATATTTTTAACATCGTTTACACTTCCATTTGTTGGGCTGATAGTAGCCTGCTTTTGGATTCCTGTAACTTTAGCTTTCAAGCTCTCGTACAATACATATGTATTGAATATTATGCACATACAAGCATGTGCCTCCAATTGTGGTGAAGTTTCACTCAGTTTCAAGATGAGTAAAACATAAGCTGCGTTTAAAGGTGTGAGAAGAGGGTATCCTCCACACCAGGTTCTAAGTTTGAGAGATTCTAAAACAACAACAACAACAACAACTCAATTTCATCTAGATGAAAAGGAGTCTGTAATTGCAATAGTTTATTTTGAGTTTACAGTTGAGCACCACTCAAAAGAGAAAGCAAATGGTACTCACCTCCAGGAGTGGGTGGTCCGGGAAGAGAGAACAGGTGTGTCCATCAGGGCCCATGCCCAGCAGCAACATGTCAAACACTGGAATACTCTCATTTGGAAAAGCCTGAATAATCAGGAATAAAACAAATAAAATCAATGACTGTTTGAAGACAACATTTTAACAACGTTCTCACAATCCTGTTTTTGAAAAGTAAGGCATGACTTCTTGGAGGGAGTACTAACCTCTCTCAGTTTGCTGGTATAATCCTCAGCACACTCTTTCACAGGTAAAGATGGATTAATGGCTAACACCCCACTCTCAGGGATGTTGGTCTTGCAGAAAAGTTGGGTCTGTAGGCATAAGCAACAAAGTGAGTATGAAAAGCATACACCTGATAATGTGTACATGACTGGTGCATTCTGAGGATGATACATTTATAGTACTTTGAACAACCACACTGCAGTACTGCATCCTCCCCCTAAAGTAATATTCACCTAAAACCTGGCATACAAATATCCTGATAATTTAATATACCTTATAAAGTCCATAAGTGCTTTCTGGGTCATCAAAGGACACAAGCCTCTCATCACAGAATGCTGCAACCCATTTACTGCAGTCCAAGTTTGGCAGTGCAGGAAGCTCTTTACTTAGCATGGACACGAGGCTGCCCCCTGAGAGGCCAAGTGTGAATCTTCCACTAGAAGAAATAGCCTTTTCTGCCCTGGAGACCACCAGACGAGCAAGCACTGGGCCAAGTTCAGCTCCAGACGGGAAAACAACAACTCTTCTGCTCACCATTATCGACTGAAATGAAGACAATTTGAATTTGAGATGTTGACATCGCCACAGTGCAGGAAGTACACAAATTGTGTAAACAATTACGACAGTGCAGTGCTTTGCAGTGACAAGAAATGAGGCTCTTGTCTTAAGCAACCATTTACAATTATTTCTGATGTGGCGATCATTTTTTTAGTGATAATTACATACGAATGTCTTAAAATCGACAGAGATGTAAAACAGAATGACTGAAAAACAGAATGAATGAAAACAAGAATTCTAGTAAAAGCAATGCCTAACGTTAATCACAACTGTTAGTGTTAATAGTCTCAGACCGTTAGTACAGACTTAACCTATTGAGATTATATAAACATATTGTATCTGTACGTCCACATAAATTGTAGTTAACTATACTTGTGAGAATGATTTCAAGTTTACATACGGAGGTCCTTGCAGGATTTTCTGTCGGCCAATATTGCGATAGTTACTTCCGGAAAAGGGCTGTCTACTCAATTGCATTATGGTAAATTAAGTTTTATCATCCGTGTACTTCTGCAATACCGAATATCACGCATTGGACACAAACACTTACCACTGTTTCTACCTCACATTCATCTCGTAATATTGCATTTGAAACGTTATACTGAAACAAATTGCTTGGCATATTGAATAAATATTTTCTCCAATGACCTACAGTCAATGTTCCCTCCCACCTTGTAGTTGGATATCACTTCCTATTCCCGTTTTTCCAATCCGCATGCACACATAGCGAACACAAAAATTCACAAATCTATATAACAAAAAACAATAAAAACACATGCCTGATTTACTGGAGGGCAGTAAATATTAGCAATTTCACTCACTGCGTACTAAATCCTATTTAAAAATGTCAACAATTTTTTCTTTTCAATCACAGCTCGTATCTATCATGGATGCACTGTCAAAAACGGCGGTGCAAGAGATAAGCAAACTGGTCGAGATTGAATCAAAAATGTTCAAAATAGAAATAACTCGAGGAAGGAATGAAATAGCGTCACTTACCGAGAAACTACAGCTAATGGAAAATTTGCTTTGGATTGCACAAGGTCGCAGAGAGGATGCTTCAGCACAATCTAAAACGCTAAGCATGTGTAATTACAGCTTAGATCAACTTCCGTTGAAATGGACAAGCCATGCAATCAAAAGGTAACTATTATCTGTCCGTATAGTTTAGTGTAATGTATTGAACGCTGACCCACACCCTGTCACCCTGGGCTCTTTAATACAATACCTATGCTGTAAATTAATTCCATTAAATCTGTACTGTTCCTTGCACCCCAGTGAAAGTTTGTGGGAATGCATAGGTTCCTCAACATGCACTAGCAGTGTTCATCATGGAGCAGGTTCTCCAGTTAAAGTAAGCTTTTGGACTTTGAAATGTGCCAATTGTGTGACATCATAGAGTATTATAACTTACAAATGTCTGATTCATTTAAATAGCCTGTAAACACCGTGAGTGAGCAACATGCACCTATCCTGGTCAAGGATGAGCCTTTGGAGCTGGACTTGAGGGACAGTGGGCCAGAAGGAGAAAGGATACAGGAAGGTGAGTGCTGTCAACAGCTTTCAATATATTAATATTATATCAGAATTGGGTCACAATACCATCAAATAGTTGTCTATTGTACTTTTCTATTCATGAAAATGTTATAAAGTATATTTTGTGTGTTCTCCTCAGAGGTTGAAGTTGACCCAGATGCTCAAAAAATAATATGTGGCACTCAACAGAATCTTAAAGACATTTCGGATGAACAACTTAATGAAGGTAGCTTGTTGAATCACAGCAATCCGTCAACTAGAAGAGAAGAGAAACTGGAAACTAAGCAGATTACATCTACTCACACAGAAACCCAGAGTGCACAACTTCGACCTAGACACATAACCACAGAGACTGGGAAATACCTTGCTGGAAATGTCTCTCAAAGTGTTAACATGGGAAAGAATATGAAGATCCACAACGTTAGAACGTCTTCAGTAGCTAAAAGAGTTGGCTGCCTACAATGTGGAAAGTACTTTAGGTGTTTTAGCCAGCTTGAAATACACCAGAGAAGTCACACGGGAGAAAAACCATTTAGATGTTCCCTGTGTGGAAAGAGATATGCACAAAAAGGACATCTCTATACACACCAGCGTACTCACACAGGGGAGAAGCCATACCGCTGTCCTATGTGTGGTAAGGGCTTCATTCAGAAGTGCACGTTGGACATGCATCAGCGCACTCACACTGGAGAAAAGCCTTTTGTATGTGTAAAATGTGGTAAAGGATTTACAAAGAATTGTAACCTTAAAAAGCATTCAGCCATACATACAGATCTTAAAATGCATTTATATTGTGAATCTGGAGTTCCTTTAGTGATTGAGACAAATGAGAGTGATGGATGTTGAAATTGTTTTGGTGACAGTATTGCCAGTTCTACAAACACCAACTTCTAATGTAGATATGTTCAGTATGTCTAAATGCTTGCCTGTAAAGTTGAAATTGTATCACTCCACAATAAAGCTATTTTAATGTCTGGTAACGTCCTGTTCGTCTTTTTCTTATGATGTGAAACAGGCATTTATAATTATACAATGATTGAACGTTAATCTCTGGTTGTTCACAAATTACCGCAACACTTTGTTTCTGCACAAAACCATCCAAATCACTTCACCTATGCTCGGTAGGGTTTCCTAATATTGCATGTTTTACGGTAAATCAATGTAAACAGTTATTCCCACAACCCTACACGGTAGGGAGGGGCCTGTGGACAGAAGACGTAGAGAAAGACGAACATGATCGCCACCTAGCCAATGTTCGAGACTGGTCCACTTTGTAGTATTTTTTCAACATTAGCTAACAAAGACCGGTTAGTTAATAGCTTGCCTCCACGAAAATGAATACGGTGATGAATAGAAGTTTTCAAAAGCATTTAGCAGTAATTATGGACAAACTGGCCAAAGCTGCTTTGGTTGAAATCAG
Source organism: Galaxias brevipinnis (assembly GCA_036023535.2). NCBI lineage: Eukaryota > Metazoa > Chordata > Actinopteri > Galaxiiformes > Galaxiidae > Galaxias > Galaxias brevipinnis. The sequence continues at coordinate 3,320 of JAVQIZ010158161.1, read as the reverse complement.
CAATCTTGCTGATGATTGCTCCTCCATTCTTCACACTGAGATATCTCAGCATAAAGCGGAGAATGAGGCTCTGAAGAAGAAGTGCTTTTTACTCGAAATTCAACTAAGGGCTGCAAGGAACACTGAGCAGAATGCAACATCGTGTGCTAGCCGTATGCAAAATGGGAATCACTGTATGGACAGATTTCCCCGAGGTTCGTTTTTCGCAAATAGGATATGCATTAAGATAATTTAGTGACGAAAAGCTTACGTTAGCTTTGGTATGTAGCCTATGGCTGTCAATTTATAAACGTGCGACGCATGTACCGTTAGTCTAAATCACACACACATTTACGCAACATTGTTTGGTCAACTACAACTACCCTAAGTGCACTCATACTAACTAATAGTTTTACTGTCTTCTTTATGAAAAAATGTTTTTTTCTTTTCTTTTTTACAGAGCCGCCTCCCACTACAGAGCTACCTCCCACCATAGAGGGTGTGTTTGGACAGGACTGGTGTATGGATTTATGGCGAGAAGAAAGGGTCTCTCATAGCAAAGACACCGTTTCAGGCACCTTGAAAGATAAGCAGGTCCGTCAGTTCACCTATTATCATAAGTAATGTGCTATAATAGCAGTACCCTTATTTGATGTCACCTATGTTTTGATAGATGAGGCTTTAAAATGTTGATGTTTTAAGTGTGTTTTCTAATCCTGTTTGCATATAGGGAATAGACTTAATGGACGGTGAGCCTGATTTAATTTTTGTCAAAGAAGAGCTGTCTGAGGATCGGCCAGTGGGCACACAGATTGGACAGACGGATTCAAGGAAGAGTAAGTTGTGTAAACATAACCTCGCCATTTTATCAATCAGAATTTGTTCCGGGACTATTAAGTAATTTTCCACTTTTTTTTTTTTTTGGTAGGTGGCTCAACACTTGAGGGGGATAACGGCACGCTTCAGCGAGCTGTTAATGACCTTCAGCTCTATCAGGGGGACTTGAACACCTTCATAATGACAGATGGTTCTCTCCAGGAAAAAGACACACCTCCAGAATCAACAGATCAACAAATGATTGACCCGACACAGGTTACTCAGGTTGACAACTCAGCGCATTCATCTTCCACTTCCGGGGAATATTATCCTAATAACCTCCATTTGAATACTGCAACTGAACTAGTAATCCACCAAAGAACCGGGAAGGCACAAAAGCAGTTTGAATGCTTGTTCTGTGGGAAAGTCTTTAATTATTTGAGTAGTTTAAAAGTCCACATAAGAGGCCACTCTGGTGAGAAACCATTTAGCTGTACAGTCTGTGGAAAGCGTTTTGCTCAGAAAACATATTTAAAACTGCATCAGCGTGTTCATTCAGGAGAAAAGCCGTACAGCTGTCAGCAGTGTGGAAAAAGTTTTTCCCAGAAAAGCTCTTTGAATATACACATTCGAACACATACAGGGGAGAAGCCGTACAGCTGTGTGGATTGTGGGAAAAGTTATGCATATAAGTATGGTTTTAACCAACACCAATGCTTCAGTTAATGGGTTATCTTACCTGATTATTTGATTATTCTTTAAACACGGCTTAGAGCAGTGCTCAACTCTTAATAGTATTGAGTGGTGTTAAAATGTATCTGCACAAAGACTGAATCTAAATTTTAAACTTGTCCTCACATTTATTGTTGGTATTTCAGTACCACTCTATGCATTTTAACTGACATGTTTTTTTGAACTTGGTCAACTTCCACTTGATTTAAAATGAAAGGTTGGGAGGTGTCACATCTCAAGAACATCCTGATCATGAGTGTTTGTGTCCTAATCCTCACATAAATGATCACAAGTGAATCTTAAACATTTATAATTTTATAGATGAACAATGTGTCATGTGTTGCCAAATTACGGTGGCTGCCTTTTTCCTATGTTTAGTTGTACAATTGTATCTTTAAAGGGATACTAGTTCAGCTTTTTGGGAAAATAACATGTCTTCCTTCTTACCCCTATAGTCAAACATCAAAAGTGAACAGATACGCAGATGGACCTATTGTTGCAATGCTGCCTACCCGAAAGGCTGAAACAAGGTAAAACTATGGTCCCGCCTCGCAATAATAGGTCCGACTGCATACATATCTGTTTTAATATCAATGTCTTGCTTTTACATTTGAATTTGTTCATGTGTGAAATACAGAGGATACAACATGTAAGTAACAGCTTTGGAGTTTTACAAAGGTGTATTTTGTCACTTGAAGGAACCATGCTAGTCGGCTTACATTCCATTGTGCTAAGCAAGGCATTTACCTACCTACTTACCTAAAAAACTCATTGTTAGATGTCAAATCATTACATTGATATTAATTATCTCGTCAGACAAGGGGTAAGTAAAAACATATCTTATTTCCTAAAAAGTTGAACCAGCCATCTAAAATACAATGTTGTCTTAGGTTGTCCTGTTACAACATTTCAGTATTATGTTTTTTTATTAGCATTTTGGCAAATTACTAAAAATATTGAATTTAATGTCACATAAATTAGTGAAATAGCCCTGTAATAAAATCTATAATAACAATCTATAACTTTGCCATAACGACTGTTAATGCAAAAAGCAAGCAATCTTTGATATCCACACAATTTAGACTGGTGATAAAAAGCAATGTCATCCAATAGATTGAACTTTGATAGAACTAGAATTTACTGAAGAGTATAAGATAATTGTCACGCATGTGTGGGTATGGTAGTTTGCATCCGCTGACACAGACTGAAACGCATTTGCGACAAACGGCTAGCTCCATCAATATTAGGGGTCCAGCAAGTACTTTGTCATCTTCAACTAGGCACACATGGATAACTTGTACACATGAATTGTGAAGTACAATGCCATAATGTTTTAGGTTCAATTTAATCCATTAACTAATAATAAAAAAAACAAAGTTAACATGTAGTGCATTTACCTGACCAGCCCTCTACAATGGATCTTAAAATGCTGATAAGGCTCACTTTCTGTTTAAATCTCTTTCCACGTTATGCAGTGAAAAGGTCTCTCCCCTGTGTGAGTGCGAATATGCATTTTAAGGTTACCTTTTTGTGTGAATGCTTTTCCGCAAGTAGCACACGTGTGAGGTTTTTCTCCTTTGTGAATCAGAAAGTGTTTTCAACAATGACATGTAAGAGAAGTATTTTGAGTTCACTTTTCATTGGGAAATACTGCTAACACTACAACATTTTGAGATTTCTCATTGCTAAAATAACTTGGTGCAATAAGGTTGTTACATATATTGCAGCTATGTTTGTTCTTGTCTGTTTTACCTGTAGTTTGTAGGTTAAATATTGTGTCATTATTGGAGCCA